>WOVY01006749.1:0-104442 GCA_013436015.1 Rhipicephalus annulatus | reverse complement strand
TACAACATACAATCATCATCATCATCAGCCTGTCTACGTCCACTGCAGGACAAAGGCCTCTCCCATGTTCCGCCAGTTAACCCGGTCACTGTGCTTGCTGTTGCCAATTTATACCCGCAAACATCTTAATCTCATTTGCCCACCTAACCTTCTTTCTCCCCCATACCCCCGCTTCCCTCCTCTGGGAATCCAGTTGGTGACCCCTTAATGACCAGCGGTTATCCTGTCTACGTGCTACATGCCCGACCCATGTCCATTCCTCTTCTTTATTGCAGCTATGATATCCTTAACTCCCGTTTGTCCCCTAATCCACTCTGCTCTCTCTCTTGACTCTTAAGGTTACACCTACCATTTTTTTCCATTGCTCGCTGCGTCGTCCTCAATTTAAGTTGAGCCCTCTTTGTGAGTCTCCAGGTTTCTGCTCCGTAGCTAAGTACCGGCAAGACACAGCTGTTATATACCTTCCTCTTGAGGGACAGTGGCAATCTACTTGTCATAATGTGAGAGTGCCTGCCGAATGTGCTCCACCCCCATTCTTATTCTTCTAGTTACTTCAATCTCGTGGTTAGGCTCTGCGGTTATGACCTGCCCTAAGTAGACACAGTCTTTTACAACTTCAAGTGCACTATTACATATCGCAAAGCGCTGCTCCTTTCTGAGGTTGTTGTACATGACTTTCGTTTTCTGCAGATTAATTTTAAGACCCACCTTTCTGCTCTCCTTGTCTAACTCCGTAATCATGAGTTGCAATTCGTCCCCTGAGTTACTCAGCAATGCAATGTCATTGGTGAAGCGCAGGTTACTGAGGTACTCTCCATTAACTCTTATCCCTAACTGTTCCCATTCTAGGCTTCTGAAAACGTCCTGTAAGCACGCAGTGAATAGCATTGGAGAGATTGTGTCCCCCTGCCTTACACCCTTCTTTATTGGTATTCTGTTGCTTTTTTTATGAAGCACTATGGTAGCAGTTGATCCCCTGTAGATTTCTTCCAGAATGTTTATATATATTTCATCTACGCCCTGATTCCGCAGTGTTTGCATGACGGCTGATATTTCTACTGAATCAAACGCCTTCTCGTAATCTATGAAGGCTATGTATAGTGGTTGGTTATACTCTGACCATTTCTCTATTACCTGATTGATAGTATGAATGTAGTCAATTGTTGAGTAGCCTGTTCTAAATCCTGCTTGTTCCTTTGGTTGATTGAATTCTAATGTTTTCTTTACTCTGCTAGCAATTACCTTTGTAAATAGCTTGTATACTACAGAGAGCAAGCTGATCGGCCTGTAATTCTTCAAGTCCTTGTCATCTCCTTTCTTATGTATTAAGATGATGTTAGCGTTCTTCTAAGACTCTGGTACTTTTCCCGTCAGGAGACACCTCGTAAATAGAGTGGCTAGTTTTTCTAACACAATCTGTCCTCCATCTTTCAGCATATCTGATGTTACCCGATCCTCACCAGCAGCTTTGCCTCTGTGCATGCTCTCCAAAGCTTTTCTGACTTCTTCTATCATTACCGGTGGGGTGTCGTCTGGGTTACTGCTAGTTCTTATAGTATTAAGGTCGTGGTTGTCTCGGCTACTGTACAGATCTCTGTAAAATTCCTCCGCTATTTTAACTATCTTATCCATATTGGTAGTTATTTTGCCTTCTTTGTCCCTTAGTGCATACATCCGCCTTTTGCCTATCCCAAGTTTCCTCTTCACTGCTTTGACGCTTCCTCCGTTTTTCAGAGCGTGCTCAATTCTCTCCATGTTATACCTTCTTACATCGCATACTTTACGTCTATTAATCAACTTCGAAAGCTCTGCCAGTTCTATTTTGTCTGTTGTACTTGACACTTTCATGATTTGACACTTCTTAATTAGGTTTTTTGTTTCCTGGGAAAGCTTGCCGGTGTCCTGTTTAGCTACCATGCCTCCAACGTCCACTGCACACTCCGTGATGATACTCGTCAGATTATCATTCATTGTATCTACGCTAAGGTTGGTTTCCTCGCTAAGAGCAGAGTACCTGTTCTGCAGTGACACTCTGAATTCCTGTACTTTCCCTCTCAGTGCTAGCTTATTGATTGGCTTCTTGCGTATCAGTTTTCTGTCGTTCCTTCTTCAAGTCTAGGCGGATTCAAGCCCATACCAATCTATGGTCACTGCATCTTACCTTGCCAACCACTTCCACATCCTGCACGACTCCTGGGTGTGCAGTCATTATAAAGTCTATTTCGTTCTTATTTACGCCATTAGGGCTCTTCCATGTCCACTCTCGGTTTTCTCGTTTTCGGTAGAAGGTATTCAAAATACGCAGATTATTGCGTTCTGCGAATTCTACTAGTAGCTCTCCTCTGGCGTTTCTATTGCCGATGCCATAATCTCCTACTGCCTGGTCTCCAGCCTGCTTCTTCCCTACCTTTGCATTAAAGTCGCCCATTACTATAGTATACTGTGTTTTCACCTTACTCAATGCCGATTCCACGTCTTCATAGAAGCTTTCAACTGAAGCGTCATCATGGCTGGATGTAGGCGCGTAAGCCTGTACTACCTTCATTTTGTATCTTTTATTCAGTTTAATTACAATGCCTACCACCCTTTCATTAATGCTATAGTAATCCTCTATGTTGCCAGCTATGTTTCTGCGAATTAGGAACCCTACTCCCAGTTCTCTTCTGTCTGCCAAGCCCCGATAACAAATGACGTGCCCATTCTGTAGCACAGTATAGGCCTCATCTGTCCTCCTAACCTCACTCAGCCCTATTATATCCCATTTAATGCCTTCTAGCTCCTCGAATAATACAGCTAGACTTCCGTCACTAGAAAATGTTCTAACGTTAAACGTTGCTAAGTTCAAGTTCCAATGGTGGCCTGTCCGTATCCAGAGGTTCCTAGCACCCTCTGCTGCTTTGGAGATCTGACCGCCGCCGTGATCAGTTGCTCCGCAGCTGGTGGGGACTGAGGGCCGTGAGTTAATTGACGAATGCCTACGGGAGGGGGTGGCCAGATACTGCACCAGGGTGGCCAATCCTTCTCTGGTGAGATCATCGGTGCGTACCGGCTTTAAGCCGGTACGATCAGACAGTAGTGGGAATGCTCCATGCATGTCTTCCTTATTGTTGTTCAGCAGCGTTGGCGGCCACCCACCACGGAGCCCAACGAGGGGACGCTACAAGTTTACAAATGCTGAAACCTGCAGATGGCAGCCGTACAACGCCACTATAGCCCAATGCGCCTAGACCAAGGTAGGCTATTTGCACAGGGTTAACCCTAGCCACCAGGAAGTTTGGAAGTAAACGGAAGAGAGTAGAAGACAGGACAGATGAATAGTAAGAGATAAAGACGAAGATGTAGGGAGAGAGAGATAGGAAAAGGCGACTGCCGATTCCCCTGGATGGGTCAGCTCAGGGGTGCCGTCTACGTGAAGCCGGGGCCAAATGGGTGTGTTGCCTCTGCCGTGGGGCCTTAACGGTCCAATCACCCAGCGTCGGCTCGACCCCCAGGATCCCCTTTTCCTCGGACACGGCAAAGCCACGCACGGCTAGGCGTGGGAGGGAGTCGAAACTCCCCGTTAGCTCGGGTTCGTGGTGTCGCTACACACCAAACGCCTACTTGCTCAGGCACCCCTACGGTATGATTAAACATGACTAAACTAAAGTTATTGACTGTTGAACATTGTGAGTGAACTTTCCGCATAAAATTAAAATTTGTTCGTGGATGTTTATTACAACTTTACTTCAAGGGGATGTGATAACATCGGTGTTCAGTTAACTTTATAGTAATTAGTCCAAATTATTATGATAGGCTTATTTAATTGTAACTATCCAAGTTTAGAAAACTTCTTGCTCCCAAAAGCCCATCAAAGTTTGATATTGCAACATGGAATCAATAAGGACCCTGCAATTGAAAGCTCGGCAGGCTACCATATTGATAACTATATTATTATTGCAGCAATTCCAAGCTCCAGTCTATATTATTTAGCCCATGTCCACACTTTGTACGAGGATGACTGCAATGCAGGTGATGTGTCATAATCACAAGTAACCCCCTGTAAAGGCAGTTTCACTGCAGTAAATGGCGTACCAAGTCTTAAAAACACCTTTTCAATGCATATTAACTTGCCTTTCACCTTTTTGTTAAAAACAAAACCCTGTATATCATTTCATAGGTTTGAATTAACAACAAGTGATTCCTCAATTAATTCAAGTGTAAAAATGGTTAGCTTAGCAACAAGCTTGATTTCACTAGCGGTACATGAGCTTGACTACCTTGATAATGCAAACTATGCAGTGGCCTAAGACATTTCGGAATAAAGTAAATATGAAATATATTGCAGACCCAAGTTTTAATAATCAGAGACATTAAAAAAACTTTCCACAATTCAGAAACACATATCGCAGATGATATTACAAATTTACTTTTCCAGTGATTAGGTTTAATTTTGCTTGCATGATACCTCTTTAAAAAAACCCGTGGTCCGAAGGTTGTTGTTTTCACAGATTCTCACTGTTTTGCGCTCCTAAAATTTGAAATTTTCGTTCGTAATAGGAATATTTGTACCGGTTGAACTCCTTGTATCTTCACGAACAAATAGACACCACTCTGACCCTCCTAGAACCAATATTGCTAAAGTTATACGTAGATATGTGTAGAGCTCACTTACCCGTGCTGCTGACGCGGCCGCCATTGGACGCGGCGTTCAATGAAGATCAAGGAACTCCTTATCGCAGTGGGGGATTGCACTCGTTCTCGTTCTCGGGTCTCGTAGGTCTTGGCCCTCACACTCCTCTTTGGGTGACTCCATCTTACCTTCCCCCTAAATCTCTACTGATATCATCTTTCTCTGTCTCTGTGCGGAATTGCTGCTTCGACTATTGGCCATATATGGCCGAATCTCTGAGAATGGTTGTCTCAGATCTGTACTGACGTTCTAATAGTCGGGCTAGCTGGTCTCTTTTCTCTCAGATCAATCCCTTCTAGACTTCCTTACAATTTTCCTCACCATGTTTTGTTTTCTCACTATCTAGTGCGCTCTGCATTGGGGTGCTGCAACTAGGTTCTTTCTTTTTTTTCCCTTACTCCGTTCCTTTGTGACACTTTTCTTTGTTTTTGTCTCTCCAGTCATTGTTTGGGGCTCCCTGAACCCCAGCCCGTGACTATCTAACGTGTCCTACCTTGTTGTATTAACTGAGAAGTGCTTTTTTTGATATCAGATTCTGCCTTGTTGCGTGCAGTATGAATACTCGACTACTTAGTTCCGTGCAGTATGTGTTTAAGTGGGGGAAATAGGGTCCGGTTTCTCTTCAATTAACAACGTAATTCGGAAAATACTACTGGGTAGTTGTTAAGCCCTTTATGTTCTTCCAAGCTGCCAGAAAAGTTTTGTTCACTACCTGATTTCCAGCTCGATGAACGTGGATTTAATTGTGATGTCGTTCCCCTTCAAAATGGCTGCCCCCTTGACGCTGTGTATGCAGACTTTTCAAACGCTTGATCCCGCATTACTACGGCAAAATACACACTGAGTTCCTAGTATTCTGTAAACTCAAGGATGTATAATCTAGCAATAAACTCGACTTTCGTCGGTGGCACTTAGATTTCTTTGATTGTGTTAGATTCGATTAGCTACCGTGCCCTGTGCTTCCTATGGAGGGAATACAAGGGGTGACCACAACCCCTATAATTCGACGTCTGTTGATCCTAGAATTTTCAAACCTTTGGAGCAGAATCCGCAATTATATCCGCGACCGAGGTGTCCATGGCTTGGTATCCTTCGTAGTTTTGGTCGTTTTCGTCGTTCCGAAGCCTGGCGAGCTCTGGGGAGGCCTCCAAGGCCGCCCCGAGTGCCGCGCCGACCGAGGACGTGGTCGGAGCTAAAGTAGCCGTCGTTAGGCATAGCGGGGCCTCGCCCGCTTCGCACAAGAAATAGCTCTAAAACTCCCAAATTTGGGTGAAATGGACCAAATTTGGTATTGACGTGGTCCACTCACCGAGTTGATCACTCACGTACCAAAATTATTCCTGTAGGGGTCGATGGTCCGCCGAAAATTAGCATTTCTTATGGAGCCGATGTGAAGCGTGACCACTAGCTCCGCGCGCTCGCAGCCATACATACATACATACACACAGGTATACACATACACACAAATATATACACACATACATACACACAACCATACATATAATCATACACAATCATACACACATACACACATACCTACACATACATACATACATACATACTGACATACACACATATACATACATACACACATACACACATACATACATATACACACATACATACACATACATATACATGCATACATACATTCACACACAAAAAATACATTCACACAAACATACACACATACACACATACAAACACATACATACACACATTACACATACCTACACAGATTCATACACACATACACCTATTCATACACACACATACACACACATACATTCACTCATACACACACATACATACACATACACATACACACATATGCACATACATACATACACACATACATACACACATACACACATACATACACACACATACATACACACATACAAACACATACATACACACATAACACATACCTACACAGATTCATACACACATACACCTATTCATACACACACATACACACACATACATTCACTCATACACACACATACATACACATACACATACACACATATGCACATACATACATACACACATACATACACACATACACACATACTTACACACACATACATACGTACATACATACACACACATACACACATAGATACACACATACACATACATACACACATACATACATACACACATACACACATACATACACACACGTGCACATACATATACATACAAACTTGCACACACACATACATACACACATACATATACACCAACACACATACACACATACACCAACACACATACATGCATACACACTTACATACACACACACAGATACAAAAGCACTCATACATATACACACATACATACATACACATATAGGTACACACAAACACATGCATACACACATATACACATACATACAAACATACATACACAAATACAGTTATACATACATACATACACACATACATACACCCATACACACACATACACACATACCTACACGCACATACATACACACACATACCTACACACACATGCACACATACACACATACATGCACACACATACATACACTCATACACACACACATACACACATTCATACATACACATACATACATACATATATATACATACATACATACACACAGGTATACACATACACACTCATATATACACACATACATACACACAACCATACATATTGTCACGTGCTTGCCCAAGAAAGACGATGACACTTCTGCATGGGCCACGAAGGACTACGAAATGGACGAAGAAGAACTCGCTTGCACGTTCTAATTAAAAAGATCGACCTGCTTCTGGTGTCTCAGTTTCTACGGCAAGACCTCTGTTTTGACGTCGTGACACTGGTGGAGGTGCTGGAGCCTACAACCGGATGCAGGACAGCCTTGCTCGGACCAGTTCACCTAGTCCAGAGACCCAGCCCCTCGTCACGACTCCGGTGCGCCTAGTAGGCCTAAGTCCGGAGGGCGTACCTGTTCCGCCTCTAACCAGCATGGCAGCTCCTACCACATCCACGGCTACTCTTCCATCACAGACCACTCTTCCCTCCCAGGTGACTCTTGAACATCCTCGCGTTCCTGAAGTTTTCCATGGGGAAGAGTACGAGGATGTCGAGGACTGGCTCGAACAGTTCGAACGGGTCGCTGTATCTAACCACTGGAACGAATAGCACAAACTTGGCCGTGCATATTTCGCCCTGGAAGATAGCGCTCGCACATGGTACGAGAACCACGAGGCTACTTTCCAATCTTGGGAAGATTTCCTTCGAAAGCTCTTCGCCACATTTTTGAACATGGACCGACGGGATCGCGCACAGCAACTGATTAAGGCTCGCGCACAAAAACCCAACGAAACAGCCGCCATGTACGCAGAGGGTATGATCCGTCTGTTTCGACGAGCTGACCTTGACATGCCCGAGACGAAGAAGGTGCGTCACCTAATGCAGGGTGTCAAAGAACCAGTGTTTGCGGGCCTCGTACTGAATCCACTTACAACAGTAGATGAATTCATCAGAGAGGCGACTGTCATCGAGCGCGCACTGCGACAACGATACCGACACTTTGACCGCCTGCCGAACCACACGGCAGTAAGTGTTGCAGCTCAGAACACTGCTGTGTGTGAAAGTTTCCTGCGACAAATGATTAGGGATATACTGCGCGAGGAACTTCGGGCCCTCTGCGTCCCTCCTACCCAACCGCCCGTCGCATCTGTTGCCGAAATCGTCCGCCAGGAGTTGAGGCAAGCCGTTACACCACCAGCGCCAAGTCCTGAGCCACATCCAGCAAGCTACGCTGATGTGGTCCGTCGTCCTCCACCGTCATTTGTGGCGACACCCTTCCAGCCACGACCCGCGGCCGTACCTTGGTGGCAACGGGTTTCCATGAGACGACCACCAGTTCGCCGAACTGACTTGTGGCGCATGGCCGACCGTCGACCTATTTGCTTCCGCTGAGGAGAACGAGGTCACATCGCTCGCTATTGCCGTCATAGCGATTCCGGCTTCGGGAACTTTTCTCGTCCCGCTTCTTTCCGCTCTGAAGACCGTCGTACCCACGATGCCGATCAACTGTCGACTGGCCAAGCAACTACACCGCGTCGCGGGCAATCTCCATCTCCTGCACGTCACCGTGACTTCCCTCAGAGCTACGTTGACGTCACCAGAGGCCGTTCGCCTAGCCCGCGCCGGGGAAACTAACTGCTGCGACCTCCGGGGGCAAGGTTGCCAATCGTCGAGACACCGAAAAGTTCCCCCTATCATCGCAAGAAGATATGACGACAACCACGACAAATACGACGACGAATACGACGACGTATACTAATGCCAGTGAAGTTACATACACACATACACACATACATAGACACACATACATATACACACATACATACACACACATACATTCACACATACGCACATACTTACACTCACACATACATACACACATGCACATATACATACATCCACACACATACATACACACACACATACATCCACACATACACACATTCACACATACATACAGACACATACACACATACATACACACACATAGATACACACATACACATACATACACACATACATACATACACACATACACACATACATACACACATGTGCACACACATACATACATACACACTTGCACACATACATACACACATGTGCACACACATACATACATACACACTTGCACACATACCTACACACATACACATACCTCAACACACATACACACACATACATACGTACACACTTGCACACATACCTACACACATACACATACCTCAACACACATACACATACACATACATACATACTCACTTACATACATACATACATACATACACACAGATACTTACATACATTCATACATACATACACACACACACATACATACATACATACATACATACATAAACACACAACGCATACACACATACACACACATTTATATATACATACACACTACATACATACATACATACATACATAAACATACACATACACATACATACACACATACATACACATGTTCATACACATAAATGCGCACACACATACATACATACACAAATACATACACATACATACAAACACAGATACACACATACACACATATACACAGACATACACACATACACACACATACACGTACACACATATTCACATACATACATACACGTATTCATACACACACATACATACACACACATTTAAATACACACTTACACAATCACACACATACATACACACATACACACACATACATTCACTCATACACACACGTACACACATACACACATATTCACATAATACTTACACACATACATACACACATACATATACACATATACATACACACACATACGTTCACACATACACACATACACTCACAGATACATACACACATGCACACATACATACACATACATACATACATACACTCAAACACACATACAAACATACACATACACACATACACTCATACATACACACTTACACACATACACACATACCTACACATACATACACAAACATGCACACATACATAAACACATACATACACACATGATACACACATACACATACATACCTACATACATACACACACAAATATAGACACTCACAAACACACACATATACATACACACACATGCATACACATGCACACACATACAAACACATACACACATACACACAGACATACACACATACATGCACACACCTACATACATACACACACATACATACACACATACACATACGAACACACATACACACACACATGCATACACTCATACACACACATACACACATACACACACATACATACAAACACATACATACATACGCATACACACACATACACACATACATACATACATAAATACACACATACATACATACACACATACGTACAAACACATACATACACACATATATACACAAACACACACATACACAAATACATACTTACAAGCATACATACACACACATACATACCTACATACACACACATGCATACACACATATACACATACACACAGATACATACATACATACATACATACATAAATACATACATACATACATACACACATACATACACACATACATAAATACATACATACATACATACATACGTACATACATGCATACATAAACACACAATCCATACACACACAAATACACACACATACATTTTACTTACATACATACACACATACATACATACACACACAGATACACATATACACACATAGATACACACTCATACACACATACACAAATACATACACACAGACACACACGTATACACACATATATACGTACACACATATACACATACACATACATACACACATACACGTATACGTACATACATACATACGTACATACATACATACGTACATACATACACACACAAACATACATATACTTGCACACACACATACAATCAATCAATCAATCAAACTTTATTTCAGGAATGCATACATTTACATGAATAAAATTCTACAGTACAGAGGAGGTCCCGAAGTTAGAAAGCTGTCAGGGGGGACCTCCGTTAGAGAATAAGTCAAGTGCGATAACAATGCAGCAAGCAGTGAAAAACACTTTGTACGAATTAAACAAAGAATGGTTAAAATTTCATAACAACAAGGCAAGAAAAGTTCTGTGTAACAGCAAGTGGTATAGTGAGTAAAAGAAATACTAAAATTAGGACTAAGGCACGACGGAAGAGTGTAAAAAACACAGTTTTGTGATTAGGTACTCTTTAAACATTTTGCGAAACGAATAGAATGTGGGACATAACTTTATTTCAAGTGGTATGTTGTTCCTACGGATACACCTGTAAATTTAAGAGTTAGTTTTCCATAATTGCTACGCACTTTAGGGAGAAGGAAATTGTGACAGGCAGAAAACCTGGTGTTATTAGTATTGAAAAGATGTTGTGTGGATAGCCCTGAAACACATAGACCATGATAAATGAGGCGGTACATCAATATAGCTAACTTTAGAGTGAATAAAAGATTAATTGGAAGCACGGAAAAATAAATAAAGAGTGGCGTAGAAGGCGATTGAAATGGAGCGAAAGCGATCAGAAGTAGTGCCCGTTTCTAAAGATGTAGAAGGGGCTCCAGGTGACTGGTATATGTATTACCCCAGGATGAAATGCAATAGGAAAGATGGCTATGAATATATGCATAGTATAATGATAAAATAATGCGTGACTGAAAATAAGGGCGGGCTTTAATGAGAACATGAATGCCAAAAGAAGCTTTTTTAATATTGAGAGTACATGATAGTTATATTTCAAATGCTTGTCTAGTATTACGCCTCAGAACTCCACATGATTCGATACAGAAATAATATGGTTGTTAAGAGATACGGAAACTGGTGAGGGAAATGTGTTCTGTGCGGATGAAAACACCACTAAATGTAGTTTTAGAGGGATTCATATAAAGATGATTGTTAACACACCATTGATAAATTTTACAGAGATCGGAGTTTAAGCTACTTTCAAGTTCAGCAGTTGTTTTCTGGGATGTAAAAATAGTAGTGTCATCGGCGTAAAGAAGACAGTTAGTATGGTAAGGAAACTATGTAGGTCGTTAATAAAAAGTAGGAATAGAAGAGGGCCTAAGATTGAACCTTGAGTGACGCCCATGGTAACTGGCTTAGCCGATGACGCAATGTTATTGACATAAACTACCTGTGAGCGATTTGTTAAGTAATTGCGAATGAACTGCAAAGCGGAACCCACAACTCCGAAAGATTCAAGTTTACACAGAAGGATCCGGGGGTTATTATGTCGAAAGCCTTAGCGAGGTCAATAAAAACTGCCCCAGTAAGTGATCCATCGTCTATGGCTTGTTTAATTCGGTCAGTAAACCTGAGCAAGGCAAGCTCTGTTGAGTAGTGAGGTCGAAAACCAAATTGGTGAGGAGAGAGTAGGTTAAATTTAAGCAGATAGCACATAAAACGCAAGTAAAAAAGTTTTTCAATTACTTTGTTTAAGAAAGGAAGTACACAATTAGGGCGGTAGTTATTAGTTGACAAACGATCGCCCTTTTTGAAAACAGGTGTTATCTTTCCTACCTTTAAAGCATCAGGAAATGCACCTGCTTTGAACAATTGGTAATTATTTCAGCTAAAATAGGAGACAGTTCACGTGCCACGAGCTTTACCTTAGACGGGTGAATGGAATTTAAGCCTGGCCCTTTGGTTTTAAGCGATGACATGATTTGAAAGACTTCGTCTGCAGATGTAGGACGTAAGTAAAAAGACTGAGATGAACGAGATAGAATGGGAAAATGAAGGTCGACTAGTGAATCGGGGGAATTTGATGCAAAAGTGTCACTGAAAGCATTAGCGATATCGAGTGGCTCGGTAAGGGAACGTTCATCAACCGTTATTTTTGATAAACATGTGGTCTCGCTGCTGTTCAAGAATTTTTTTATTAACTGCCAGTTTTTCCTGGTATCATTACCGTTCTTATCTATTTGTTTTTCAAAATACTCGCGTTTGGCCCTCTTGAGCAGCATTGAAAGTAGATTTGAATATCTTTTTAAGCGCGTTTTTAGAGAGCTGTTTGAAGGCTGAGATTTTAATTTTTTTCGCATGTTTTGTTTTTTAGATATAGAATGCAAGAGACCAGGAGTTATCCATGGGTTTCTAGGCGTGCGAAACCAATGTATGACGGTTACTTGTGGTTGTGCATTCTGCAATGAATGCGCTTATCTTTGCCGAAAATTCATTAAACGCTTCCTCGTCACATTCTTCTTGTGGAACGGAGTCCCAGTCAGCATTACGCACTATCTCAACAAATTCCACTGAGTTGAATACTGTCTTGGTATTATGCTTTTTTTATGGGAATGCAAGCATCAAGACAGAAAAATACAGGATAGTGGTCGGTGAATAAATAGTCAATAACCCCGGACTTCGAATCAGCAAAGATATTCGACAGTACATGGTCGATTAATGTGTTAGACCCATTCATATCACATCTACTCGGGGAGTGAATCAGAGATTAGTAGGCCAAAACTAAGAAAAGAGCGAACATATTCCAAGCAAACTGGAGTGCTAGTATCAAGGATATTTATGTTTACGTCACCGCAAATAATAATGTTCTTGTTTTCCAGGGTTAGAGTAGCAAGGATTCTTTCAAGCTACACGCAAAACTCAGAATTCGAGGATGAGGGAGAACGGTAGATGGATGCAATGACTGTATGACGATTGTTCAATGGCAGAGCAGAAGATTCTACTTCAAGCCAAACAGACTCACAAATAATGTTGTCAAAAAACAGATCCTGACGGCGTTTGTATGGTATTGATGAAGTTGTTAGGACTGCAGATCCGCCACCACGATTTGTGACACTGGTGACAATATTCGGATTCATAGCCTGGCAAAGCATACAGATGCCCTTCGTCTGCCGACAGCCACGTTTCTGATAGGCAGATTACGGAAAATGAGTGTTCGACAATGGAAAGGAAGGCTACAAGGTCGTCATAATGCCCTCGAAGGCTACGAGTGTTCAAATTCACGAGCGAGATTGCGGGTGTTTGCTCAAGATGTTTTGCTCCAGCGCAAGAGAGCATATTAGAAGCCACAATGAAACCAAAAGTGTTCCTTAATCAGTCGGCAGGCCCATGATATGATTGTTAGGTCATCCGTGTCAGCGATGCGGTGCACTTTACCGTTGTCGGTTTTCCTAGCCTTGATAATACCGTTGTCTGTCCGGAGGTACTTACAGTTTTTTCTTTCTTTAGGGTCAGAGCCTGCGCGAACAGTCGTTTTTTTCTGGAATGAGGTGGTCGTTGATAAAATGGGCTCGCCTTTTTGAGATTGAAATTCAGTGTTGGAAGTGTTTAAACGTGCCTTCCGTGCTTTTCACAGAATTCGGCCCTCTTAGCTCTCGTACAGAATCGAGCAATTATGTGTGGTATTCCTTTCTCGACAGGGACACGATGAACGATGTCAATGTCTGCTGCCGTGACAGGGCATTTTGCTTTGTTCCCGATTTCCTGCACAATCTGAAGGCAGTTCTCATCCTTTCGGACGGGCACACCTCTTATTTCAACGTTGTTAGAGCGTGAATACTGTTCAAGTTCGCTGAGGCGTTTAGCCAACTCCTTGTTTTTAACCTTCAGGGGCTTGTTTTCTTTGATCAAATTTTCGCTTTCCTTCTTCGCGCCTTCACAGATCTCATTCAGTACCTTCATACTTTCGCGCATCTCGGCCATTTCAACTCGAAACAATTTGATTTCTTTCGCCAGCTCAGCGTTCGTCGGCATGTCTAAGGACTATCACAAAAAACCTAAGGGCAGCAGTGTTTACGGCCAAAGAAGCTAGTTCAACAGAACGCTAGTTCAATTCACCAACCTGGGTAGGAAGAACGGGGTGAGTGGAGCGCACACAAGCCGCAAACACTGCTGCCACACTGAGGGACGATGCGCCGCAGTCTTCTGTTATGTAGGCTTCTTGTCCAGGAAAGGGCAGGGCAGCCGGCGATGATATGATTCGACGGTGATGCAGCGGACCGGTCATGCGCCGTAGGCTTCCGTTCACTGGAAGCTGGTCGCACGTGCCTTGCCGATCTCAGTGACCTGGGTAGGAAGAACGGGGCGAGTGGAGCACACACAAGCCGCAAACACTGCTGCCACACTGGTATACACATACATACATTCACTCATACACAAACGTACACATATACACATATATACATACATGAACATACACACAAATGCACATACACACATACACACATACACACATACATACATACACACATACATATACGCACATACATACGCACATACATATCCACACATACATTCACACATTACACACACACATACATACATACATACATACACTCAAACACACATACAAACATACACACACATACATAGACACATACACACATACACACACATACATACATACACACACATGCACAAATACATAACACATACATACAAACATATACACATACACACACACATACACACACACATACACACACATACACATACATACACACATACATACATACTCGCCTACATACACAATCATACACACATACATACACACATTCACACATACATACACATATACACGCATACAAACACATACATACACACACATACATACACACATACATACACACACATACACACACATAGATACACACAAATACATACATACACACATACATGCATACACACATACACACACACGTGCACATACATATACATACACATTTGAACACACACATACATACACACATACATACGCACATATACTTACACCAACGCACAAACACACATACATATGCACACAAACACACACACACACACGCATACGTGCAGTCATACATATACATACATACATACATACACATATACGTACACACAAACACATGCATACACACATATACACATACATGCAAACATACATACACAAATACAGTTATACAAACACACATACATACACCCATACACACATACACACATACATACACGCACATACATACACACACATACACACATACCTACACACATACATGCACACATACATACACACATATGCACACACATACACACATACATGCACACACATACACACACTCATACACACACACATATACACTCATACACACATACACTCATACACACACATACAACCGCTCATACACACACATACACACACATACAATGCACATACATACATACATACATACATACACACTGGTATACACATACACACACATATATACAAAATATATACAAACATACATATGCACAATCATACATCAATTCTTGCACAATCATACACACATACATACACACATTCACACATACATACACACATACACATATACAAACACTTACATACACACACATACATACACACAAATAGATACACATATACACGCACATACATGCTACACACATACATACATACACACTTGCACACACACATACATACACACACATACATGCATACACACACTTACATACACACATATGTACGCACAGACACATGAATACACACATACAATCATACATACAAACACACATACAGAAATACACTTATACATACATGCATACACACACATACACCAATACACACACATACACACACATACACACATACATACACGCACATATATACACACATACATTCACACACATACATACACGCACACGCACACATAAACACACACACATAAACACATACATACACAAGCACACACACATACACAATCATCCATACATACACATGCACACACACATACACAAACATCCATATCTACACATACACACATACATACACATATACCAACACACATACACATGCATACATAAGCACTCATACACACACATACATACATACACACATACATGCATACACCCCTTACATACACACATACTTACATGCAGACGTGTGTATATGCACATACACAACTGCATACAAACATACATACACAAATGCACTTATACATACACACATACATACATGCACATACATGCACCCACACATACATACATACATACATACATACATACATACATATATACACATACACAAATAGATACACACATACATACATACATACATACACACACGTACACATACATACATACATACATACATACACACTTACACACATACATACACTCACACACATATACACACAGATACACACATACATACACAATCATACACACATTCGCATTACACACACATACAGACATACATACACGCACATACATGTATACATACATAAACTCTCACACATACACACATACATACACACTCATATATACAAACACATACACACATACACACATACATACATACACGCATACATACATACACACGCACATACACATACATACATACATACATACATACATACATGCATAAAATCATACATACACACATAAATACACAAATACACACACCCTTTCATACATATATACATACATCTATTCATACACACACATACATACATACACAGATACATACATACATACATACATACATACTTGCATATGTACACACACATACATACATACATACATACATACATACGTACATACATACATACATAAACACACAACATATACACACATACATTTTACATACATACTTACATACACACATACATGCATACACACTTACATACATATTGACACGTGTTCATATGAAAAAGAACGATGATAGGAATGTTTTGTATTTTCCAGCTAGTGGGTCAGGTGGTTTTTCGGGACGACAACGAAGCAGGCATCTTGCTGTACAGCTGATCCTGAATACGCTCTTTTCGCTGCCGTAAGCTGCTGTCATCTTTTGTTCGCGTTGCACTGCGACACTGGTGGAGGTGCTGGGCCGTGACGCTGCCCGATGCTTCACAGTCCTAGTGGGAGCCGTTCATCCAGCCCAGACGTGCCTACTGCAACCCCTGTCCATCGATTCAGTCGTCGGCTACGAGGTATTCCTCCAGACTGCAACCCCTCGCAGAAAACCTCTACCAGTCATCTAGAAATGGCTAACACCAGCCCCCAGCCTGTACTTCTCGGCACCAGTGCTCCCGCTCCATCCCAGGTAACGTTTTTTCAATCGCTGGAGCCTAAACGCTTTGGTGGTGGCGCACACGAAGATGTAGAAGACTGGTTAGACCACTATGACCGTGTTGTGAAGATCAACCACTGGTCTGCTCAGGAAAAGCTCGGCCGGGCCTACTTCTATCTCGATGACAGCGCTCGTACTTGGTACGAGAACAGAGAAGGCAACCTGTCCACATGGACCGACTTTCACCAGAAGATGGTTGAAACTTTTGCCAATGTCGACAGACGTGACCGCGCCCACCAACTACTAGAGCTAAGGGTCCAAAAACCCAATGAAACGGTCGTCATGTTCGCCGAAGACATGACACGTTTATTTCGGAGGGCTGACCCGCAGATGACTGAAGATAGGAAGTTGCGCTACCTCATGCGCGGCGTGAAAGAGCAGCTGTTCGCCGGACTTCTGCGCAACCCGCCAAGCACTGTCGAGAACTTCATCAAAGAAGCGTCGGCTATCGAGCGGGCCCTTCACCAACGCTGCCGACAATATGACCGCTTGTGCAGCAGCCCCCAAACTCAGGCCGCCGCTGTGACGTTTGACAGTCATGGCTCCTTACGTGACATAATTAGAGAAATTGTTCGTGAAGAATTGCAAAGGCTGCGGACTCCGGTAGTGGATACACCCATGGCATCCGTCGCTCAAGTCGTCCGTGACGAAATCCGCCAAGCATTCTCGACAGCTGATCCTGCCCCCGAACAACGTCCCATGACGTACGCCGCCGCCCTTCGAAGCTCCCCACCCGCTCCGCCTTCATACTACCCGCCACCTGCAACTGTTCCTTGGTCACCACCACAAGGGGAGACATCGTGGCGCCCATCCATCCAGCCCCCATACGACCAGTCGTCTTGTGGCTTGCCATGGCCTTCGTCGCGTGAGGAGTCATCACGGCAACCACAGCTTCGCCGAACAGACACCTGGCGCACTGCCGACAGGCGTCCACTCTGTTTCAACTGCGGAGGTGTAGGCCACATAGCCCGCTATTGCTGGCACCGCGCCGATCCGTCTCGCCCTCTCAGGCCACGGTTTGACATTCGACATGCCAACGAGTACGTATCCCGCCGTGGAGATGTCGGTTCTCAAGGACCTCCGGTACCTCGACACCCATTCGACGGCCGCCGTAACAATGATGACGAAGCTACAACTGATTACGAGCCGGTCTTCCGACATCGACCACGCTCTCCTTCTCCTGCCCAATCACCTTCGTTGCAGCGCCGCACTTTTGCCGGCACCAGAGGAGCGAGGTCACCCAGCCCACACCGGGGAAACTGAAGGCGGCGACCTCAGGGGGTAAGGTTGCAGGCTGTCAAGACGAAGAAAAAAGCCCCCATTACTCCCACCTCAGGACGCTGTAAAGCCGACAAGACGTAATACCGACGAAACCGTGACCCCGGGCCTTACCGTTCTTGTGGATGGACAGCAAGTCAAAGCTTTAGTCGACACCGGGGCTGACTTCTCTATTATCAGTGATGACCTTGCCGTACGCCTCAAGAAAGTAAAGACAGCGTGGACGGGACCTCACTTAAGGACGGCAGGCGGCCAATTACTGATGCCTGTCGGAATGTGCACAGCAAGGATCGACATCGGTGGCTCTACTTTCGTGGCGACGTTCGTCGTTCTCGCTTCATGCTGTAAAGACCTGATTATCGGAATGGATTTCTTGAGAGAACATGGCGCCGTGATCAACATCCCTGACAGTGTCATTACATTTCACAACAACAGCCCTACTTTAGTCGATTGTTCAGAGCTGAGACATACGTCTTGTTCAGGGCCTTTGCGTCTGACGGATGACGATGTGGTCGTCCCGCCACGATCGTGTACGCTTGTTTCGGTGGCAGGGGATGAGCCGTTTGACGGCGACGGCATTGCTGACCAAATAAGCTCACTGATATTTAGCCACGGTATTTCAGTTGCTCGAGGTCTTGTCACTGTCACTGCTGGACGCACAAACTTGCTGCTCACTAACTTCAGCACTGAGCGCCGACATCTCCCGAAGGGTACAGCCGTCGCTTACTTTGACGCTACTGCAGAAATCCAAGGCAGTTTATCGGCCCTAGACGAAGCACCTCAAGAAGAATCACTACCTAATCTTGACGTTGGTACTACGTTGTCAAGGGACGAACGAACTAGACTTCTTGAGCTGCTAGCTGAATTCCAGGACTGCTTTTCATCGACATCACGGGTCGGTCGAACGCCGCTAACAAAGCATCGAATAATTACTCACGACGCAGCAAGGCCTATACACCAGAATCCTTATCGCGTGGCTCCAAAGGAACGGGAAGTGATACAGCAACAAGTCGCTAAAATGCTTGAAGATGATGTGATTCAGCCATCACAGAGCCCATGGGCATCGCCTGTAGTATTAGTTAAGAAAAAGGACGGTACCCTGCGTTTTTGCGTGGATTACAGGAAGCTGAATCAAGTGACTAAGAAAGATGTGTATCCGCTTCCACGTATTGATGACTCCCTCGATAGGCTTCAGAACGCTCGCTACTTTTCTTCAATGGACCTCAGAAGTGGATATTGGCAGATCGAGGTAGACCCAAGAGATCGGGAAAAAACCGCTTTTGTGACGCCGGATGGTTTATATGAATTTAAAGTTCTACCCTTCGGTCTGTGCTCAGCGCCCGCTACTTTTCAAAGGCTCATGGACACTGTACTTTCAGGGTTAAAATGGAAGACCTGTTTAGTTTATCTAGACGACGTCATAGTGTTTTCCCCAACTTTTGAAGAGCATCTCAAGAGGCTAGAAGTTGTTTTACGAGCCATACGCTCCGCAGGCCTCACATTGAAACCAGAGAAATGCCACTTTTGTTTTGAAGAACTGCTGTTTCTTGGTCATGTCGTCAGGTGTACCGGCGTTCGGCCTGATCCCGAAAAACTTGCGGCTGTGGCACAGTTCCCAGTACCGTCCGATAAGAAAGCTGTCAGGCGCTTTCTGGGCCTATGCGCCTACTATCGCCGGTTCATCGCCGACTTTGCACGGATTGCGTCGCCGTTAACTCGCCTCACTAGAGACGACGCCACCTTTGAGTGGAATCACGAACAGCAAGCAGCGTTTAATGACCTCCGCCAACGTCTTCAAACACCCCCAGTGCTTGCTCACTTCGACGAACAAGCGCCAACAATGCTTCACACTGACGCAAGCAATGTAGGCCTCGGAGCTGTGCTTGTGCAGTGGCAAGAAGACACGGAACGAGTGATCGCCTACGCAAGCAGGACGTTCACACGCGCTGAGGCCAATTATTCAACAACTGAGAAAGAATGCCTCGCCGTGGTCTGGGCAGTTATAAAATTTCGCCCGTACTTGTATGGCCGCCCTTTCAAAGTTATAAGTGACCATCATTCCCTTTGTTGGTTGACTAATTTAAGAGATCCAACCGGCCGATTAGCACGCTGGAGTCTGAAGTTACAAGAGTTTGATATGACGGTCATACACAAGTCTGGGAAGCGCCATACGGACGCCGACTGCCTGTCTCGATCACCAGTACAGTCAGCTTCTCTTTCTGACGACGACGATATGGCCTTCCTTGGTGTTCTCGACGCGTCCACGATTGCCCAACAACAACGAAGTGACCCTGAATTGCTTGATTTGATTAATTACGAATTACGTGAACGGACGTTCTTCGAGGGCACCTAGAGTCTTTGCAAGGACATTATCGTCGTTTTGCTTACGCAATGGCGTCCTCTACAAGAGAAACTTTTCGTCCATCGGAGCTCCCTATTTGCTTGTTATTCCTGCACCTCTTCGAACTGAAGTGCTCCAAGCATGTCACAATGAGCCGACGTCTGGCCATTTAGGCTACACTCGCACATTGGCAAGAGTACAGCAGGGATACTACTGGCCACGACTCACAACAGCCGTCAAGCACCACGTTCACACTTGCATCGATTGCCAGCGCCGCAAGTCACCTCCAAAGAGACCCGCCGGTCAGCTGCAACCAGTACAGGTTCCACGTACACCGTTTGAACAGATAGGAATGGATATTTTGGGACCCCTTCCTACTTCTACTGCAGGGAATCGCTGGGTTATAGTCGCAACAGACTACCTAACCAGGTATGCCGAAACAAAAGCTATTCAAAAGAGCACCGCAGTGGAAGTGGCGAGATTTTTCATAGAAAATATTGTGCTACGCCACGGTGCTCCGACTATCGTGATCACGGACCGCGGAACAGCATTTACGGCAGCTATTTTAGACCACGTCCTGATGCTTAGTGGAACGACTCACCGTAAGACCACTGCGTACCACCCGCAAACAAATGGACTAACGGAGCGCCTCAACAAGACGATTGAAGACATGCTGTCGATGTACGTGGACGTCCAACATAAGAATTGGGACGAGATTTTACCCTATATCACGTTCGCATACAATACGGCTAAACAAGAGACGACTCGCATGACTCCTTTCAGCTTGGTTAACGGACGGGAGGTGCGGACTATGCTGGATGCGATGTTGCCACATGAATGGGACGCTACCGACACAGGCGCTGACGTGTTCACTGAACGCGCGGAAGAAGCTAGACAGCTCGCCCACTTACGGATCCACCAGCGACAAGACTACGATGCAGGCCGCTACAATGCTCGCCATAGAACTGTAACGTACAAAATCGGTGACAGAGTGTGGGTCTGGACACCAGTACGAAAACGTGGACTGTCTGAGAAGCTGCTAAGGCGATATTTCGGCCCATACCGAGTATCGCGCCAGCTAAGTGACGTCACCTACGAGGTTGTCTCCGACAGTCCCCAATGCCCGAGGCGTCGCCAGCACCAGCCTGAACTTGTTCATGTAGTGCGTATGAAGCCGTACGTGAGTGACTGACTGCACGTTAAAAAAAAATACTGTGCGTCTGCATCAGCATCGGGGCGATGCTCTTATAAGGAGGGGCAAGTGACACGTGTTCATATGAAAAAGAACGATGATAGGAATGTTTTGTATTTTCCAGCTAGTGGGTCAGGTGGTTTTTCGGGACGACAACGAAGCAGGCATCTTGCTGTACAGCTGATCCTGAATACGCTCTTTTCGCTGCCGTAAGCTGCTGTCATCTTTTGTTCGCGTTGCACTGCGACAATATATTCACACACATACATGCATACACAAATACATACACATACATACATGCATACACAGGTACACACATACACATATACAGACATAGATACACACTCATACATACATGCACACATACACACACACATACACACATACACACATATACACACAAACAAACACATACACATACACGTACATACACACATACACCCACATGCATACACACATAACAAATACCTACACACATACATACACACATACACATACTCCCATACATACATACACACACACATACACACATACATACACACAATCACACATACATACACACACATACACGCATACAAACACATACATACACATACATACATACATACACACATACACACACACATAGATACACACATACACATACATGCACACATACATACATACACACATGCATACATATACACATGCACTATCTGGATCGGGACGTGCGGCACTGTCTGGGTTGGGACTACTTGATCAGAAAGAGTGGCAGATAGCAAGGCTTCCGTGTACGTACGATGGCGACTGTCAGTAGACACAGGAGCTGTTTCCGGATCAACCGGTGTGGGCGGAAAACGATGGGCGTACAGCACCTGCTGGACCTCGTCACGGATGACACTGGTGATAGAACCAACATCGATCTGCCTTGTCCCGTACATCTTTTGAATTTCTTCCGGCACGGCAGATCGGATGATCTCGCGTATCTATTCGGGGCTCTTGCTTCCAGGGGTGGCGAAAATTTCGGGAGTTGAGGCAGCATTCACTTGACGGTCAAACAGGGCAGAACGTTGGTGCAATACTCGCTCCATTGTTGCCGCTTCAGTAAGGAACTCAGCAACACTTTTGGGGGGACTACGCACCAGACCAACGAAAAGTTGTTCCTTCACACCACGCATGAGGTGGCGCAACTTTTTTTCTTCTGCCATAGCAGGATCCGCTCGCTTGAAAAGCCGTGTCATGTCCTCGACGTACATCGAGACGGTCTCGTTGGGCATCTGGATGCGTGATTGAAGTGCACGCTCCGCCCGTTCACGGCGGTCGGGACTCCTGTAGGTCTCCAGGAGGCGACGCTGGAGCTCGCGCCAAGATGTCAGAACATCAGCCTTGTTCAAAAACCACGTCTTGGCACCGTCTTTAGGCAAGTGTATACGTTCCGGAGCTTCGCGGCATCATCCCAGTAATTGATCGCCGCGACACGTTGGAACTCACTCAGTTAGTCGTCAACATCTTCATGCTGCTCTCTGTGAAAGAAGCTAGGCATGAGCGGGTTCTGGATGGTGCAGTAGATCGGCGTGGAAGGTGTCGGAGCTCGCACAGAATCTTGTGTCGAAGTCATAGTCGCCGCGTCAGTGGTTGGTGTCTCAGGCGGTAGGCCTCGTTGGTGGCGGTTTACTCTATGAACAGGAGTGTCCACGGGTGCAGAGCTTGTGTTCCGGCTGCTTGACGGGGTCTTGGGCATCGGGTGGATCGTGAGGCGTTGTACCCAGCAACTCCACCAGTCTTGTCACGTTACTCACGACAACTTGATATAATGGGCTCATTGAGTCGACTTGCCAAGCAGTGGCTCAGAGAGATCGTCTTTGTCCTCTTTCACTCTTCGATCTGAGCCAAGCGAACCAGGCAAACCATACACACATACATACATACACATATACGTACACACAAACACCTGCATACACACATATACACATACATACAAACATACATACACAAATACACTAAAACATACACACATACACCCATACACACATACATACACGCACATACATACATATATACATACACACAGATACACATACCTACACACATACCTACACACATACATGCACACACATACATACACACATACGCACACACATACATGCACGCATACACATAGATACACACATACATACATACATACATACATACGTACATACATACATATACATACATACACACATACATACACTCATATACATACATACATACACACATACACACATACATACACACATACTCACATACATACATACATACATACACATACATACACAAAAATACATACACACATACACACACACACACATTCACACATGCATACACACATACACACATACAAACACTTACACACACATACATACACACACATACACACACATACATGGCTACACACATACATACATACACACGTGCACACACATACATACATACACACTTGCACGCACACATACATACCCATATACCCACATACACACATACATACACATATACCATCACACATACACACATACACACACATACATACGCACACATACACACACATACATACACACACTTGCATACACACATAAATACACACATACATACACACATACCTGCCCACACATATATACACACATACGCACATAAACGCATACATACACACGCACAAACACACACACAAACATCCATACATACACAAACACACAGGTAAACACATACATACACACATACACACATACATACACAAATACATACACACATACATACATACATACACACATATATATATATATGCACACATACACACACACACTTACATAAACACACACACACACATTCACACACATATATACACACATACATACACACACATACCTACACACATACACATACATACATACACACACTTACACACACACATACATACACATATACACACATACATACACACATATATACACACGCAACACATACAAACACATACACATATACAGACACACATACACACACATGCACACACGTACATACATACACACATAGGTACACTCACACATATATACACACATACACACATATGCACACACATTTATACACACACATACATACACTCATACACACGCATACACATACATACATACATACATACATATACATTTACACACATACATATATACACACATACACATAGACATACACACATACACACAAATACACACACATATTTACACACATACATACACACATACATACCTGCATACACACATACCTACGCACATACTGCCGTACCCTAATAGGGCACGGCAGCACCTTGGCCATGCGGATCCCTAACCACTTCGTATTCCTTGTGCAGTTTCTACTCGGCCTGCTGTTCCCACCCTGCACCAACGCTACCGTAAAGCCATTTTCGGTTAACGCCACTCGGAATGCAACGAACAGCCACGTGCCAGAGACATTTGCAAGGATCGCCCTGGATAATCAACGCCATCAGCACTCGTCAACACTCACGGATTCCGGCGCATGCGCTCACCCGTGGTCGCCCCTCGCGAATCAGCCTATAAGATTGTCACCCAGGAGCGCGGCGGCTATAGGGCACGGCAGCACCTTGGCCATGCGGATCCATAACCACTTCGTATTCCTTGTGCAGTTTCTACTTGGCCGGCTGTTCCCACCCTGCACCAGCGCTACCGGAAAGCCATTTTCGGTTAACGCCACTCGGAATGCAACGAACAGCGATGTGCCAGAGACAGTTGCAAGGATCGCCCTGGATAATCAACGCCATCAGCACTCGTCAACACTCACGGATTCCGGCGCATGCGCTAACCCGTGGTCGCCCCTCGCGAATCAGCCTATAGGTTCGTCACCCAGGAGCGCGGCGGCCATAGGGCACGGCTGCACCTTGGCCATGCGGATCCCTAACCACTTCGTATTCCTTGTGCAGGTAAGGAAACGTTTCGGTAAATGTATCCGCTCTAGTGACCGATGCCTGTTGGTGCTGCCGTGCCCCCGGCTGTGTGATCTGTTGTTTGAATGCGCATTGTTCGTGAGAAAACTGTTGTTACTCGGCGGTGATGTAGAAACCAATCCCGGACCTGAGCTCTCTCAAATCATCAAGCAACTGAATATAATTTCCACAGATATTAAGGAAATTAAGGACAGTGACTAGCGGATATTGAAAATAAACTGGACGCTCTAGGCGACTAGAAGAAAAACCTAAAGCCTGCAACGACCAGGTTTTGGCCATGAATAGCACAATTAAAACGCTTGAGCAAAGAGTTGAGGAGCTTGAGAACCGCAGCCGTCGGTCAAACTTAATTATTTATGGCCTATAAGAAATGAAAGACGAAACAAGTGTTATGGCGTTTATTAGCCGGCACACAGCGAGTCTACACAATGGCGACAGTAACGGCCAAAACACAGGTTCTCCGCGCGAGCGGCGTTCTTTTTGGGCCGACCCACTAGAAAGCACATAAGAGTTCGACCCACTTCAGTGTTCGGCGGCTTCTGTACAATTACCCCGGGGTCGAAGAGGGAGCCGCCTGGCGACCTAACAGCTTGTCACTACGAGCAGGTCATAGTAAGCCTTCAGGCGCTCCACGTTGACCATGTCGCGCCCGCGGCGGCGCATGTCCGAAGAGTGTTCAATTGGCTCGATAAGATAGTTGACCGGAGATGTGCGCTCGATCACACGGTAGGGACCTTTATATTTCGGGAGTAGTTTGGAAGAAAGGTCAGCTACAGAGGTCGGGATTGAGAGCCATACGAGAGAACCAGGAAGGAAGGTGGGCTCAGAAGTGGCGGAGCCATCACGAATATTCTTTTGCTGCTCTTGCTCATGCCTCGTAAAAGTCTTCGCAAGCTCGCGACACTCTTCAGCAAGCCTGGCGGTCTCGGAAATAGGTGTACACTCAGATGGATCCGGCGTGTACGGAAGTATTGTGTCGATGGTGTGTGACGGGTGCCTTCCGTACAGCAAAAAGAAAGGTGAAAAACCAGTCGTGCTCTGAGGGGCGGTGTTGTAGGCGAAGGTGACGAAGGGCAGTATGGTATCCCAATTCGTGTGGTTGGCGGCGACGTACATCGACAGCATGTCGCCGAGGGTGCGGTTAAAGCGTTCCGTCAGACCATTCGTCTGCGGGTGGTAAGCAGTAGTTTTGCAGTGGACAGAAAGGCACTCAGTGAAAATGGCATCGACGACTTTTGACAAGAAGACATGGCCTCGATCGCTGAGAAGCTCCTGGGGTGGACCGTGGCGCAATATAAATCGATGTAGTAGGAAGAACGCAACATCACGCGCAGTAGCCGCAGGGAGAGCGGCGGTTTCGGCGTATCGCGTTAAACGATCTACGGTGACGATGGCCCAGCGGTTGCCAGTGGACGTCAGAGGAAATGGTCCGTACAAATCGATACCTATGCGCCCAAACGGACGGTCAGGGCAAGGTAGCGGTTGCAGACCGGCTGGTGACATGTGTGCGGACGGTTTGCGGCGTTGGAGAGCGAGACAGGAGCGAACGAACTGCTGGACGTAGCGGTACATCCCGCGCCAGAGGTAGCTTTGTCTAATGCGATAATAGGTTTTGAATACCCCAGAGGGCGCGCACTGTGGATCAGAATGGAAGGATTCACATATCTCCGACCGCAGACTGCGGGGTATCACGAGTAGCCACTGCCGGCCATCGGCGTCGTAATTGCGTCGGTGTAGGAGGCCGTCACGAATGGCGAAATGGTGAGTTCGACGACGCAAAGCACGCATGGATGGCGTTGCGGACGGATCAGAGAGCAAGTCGATCAGTTGGGCGATCGAATTATCCTTTCGCTGTTCGGTAGCAATGATGTCAACATCAATGGCAGAAACAACAACCGAGGATATTGAGCAGAGCACGTTAGCTTCAGGTAGAGGGGAGCGCGAGAGGGCGTCGGCGTCAGCATGCTGGCGTCCGTTGCGGTAGAGGACGCGGATGTCGTAGTCTTGTAAGCGAAGAGCCCAACGGGCGAGGCTGCCTGAGGGATCCTTCAATGATGACAGCCAGCATAGTGCATGATGGTCAGTGACGACATCGAATGGGCGACCATACAAATAAGGTCGAAACTTTGTAAGAGCCCAGACGATCGTCAGGCACTCTTTTTCCGTGACGGTGTAGTTTGTCTTGGCTCTTGTGAGCGTACGGCTTGCATATGCCACAACATAATCAGGGAACCCGGGTTTGCGCTGCGCCAGGACAGCGCCGAGGCCTACACCACTGGCGTCCGTGTGCACTTCTGTTGGGGCCGTAGGGTCATAGTGGCGGAGAATGGGAGGAGACGTCAACAAGTGGCGGAGCTTCAAGAACGCGTTGTCGCACTCTGACGACCACGAATTGAGGGGCCCGTTACTTCCGAGGAGCTTCGTCAGCGGTGATATAATCGTGGCGAAGTTTCGTATAAAGCGTCGGAAGTATGAGCACAGGCCCACGAAACTACGCAGTTCTTTGACGGACGCAGGTTTTGGGAATTCGGCCACGGCCCGAAGCTTGGCTGGGTCAGGAAGAATGCCATCCTTGGACACGACGTACCCTAGGATGGTGAGTTGGCGTGCTGCAAAGCGGCACTTCTTCAGATTTAGTTGCAAGCCGGCATTGCTCACACGCGCGAGAACTTCTTTTAGACGTTGGAGATGGGTGGAGAAATCTGGAGCGAAGACAACAACGTCATCGAGGTAACACAAGCACGTGTGCCATTTCAAGTTGCGCAGAACGGTATCCATCATGCGCTCAAATGTCGCAGGTGCATTACACAGACCAAACGGCATGACGTTGAATTCGTACAAGCCGTCGGGTGTGATGAAGGCAGTCTTCGGTGAAGCGTCATCAGCCAAGGGTACTTGCCAGGACCCCGAGCGCAGATCGAGTGAAGAAAAAAATCGGGCTCCGTGAAGGCTGTCAATTGCGTCGTCGATGAGCGGTAGTGGGTAGACATTCTTGCGAGTGATCTTATTGAGCCGTCTGTAGTCTACACAGAACCGCACAGAACCATCTTTCTTCGCAACAAGAACAACAGGAGACGCCCATGGACTGTCCGAAGGCCGAATGACGTCGCGTCGGAGCATATCGTCAACTTGCTCGTTAATTTGCCGGCGTTCAGCAGGCGACACGCGGTATGGACGTTGCCGTAATGGTGGATGGGCACCAGTGTCAATACGATGCGTAAAAGTGGACGCGCGAGCGAGAGAACTTCGCCCGACGTCGAAAGAAGAACGGTATTCTTGCAACAGGTCTAAAAGCAGGGAACGCTGTACTGACGTAAGGTTGTCATCAATGAATGGGCCAAATACATCACGAGATGATGGGTCAGAAGTAGAAACAGCACTGATGGTACGTGAATCGGGACAACGCGAGTCTTCGGGTACGTCCAGGACATGTGCATCGTCGACTGGTTCCACTCTGCCGAGACATTCCCCTCGAACCAAGATAATAGTGTACGGGGATGGGTTGGTCACAAAAATAGCGGCGTTGCCCTGGGTGATTTGCATGGTCGCGAAAAGTACTAGCAACCCTTTCCTCCTGGAAGCACGGTAGGATGGCGAAACAAGTGCAATTGTGTCGGAGAGACCGGTGCAGCAGACCGATACGCCCATCGTCGAGCTTGGATGCACTATAGTATCGTCTTTCACAAGAATCTTGTTCAGTGTCAAGGGACCGTCGTCTGGCGTCAAATTCGAGAAGGGCGAGAGTTCAATTTCGGCGGCGGCACAATGAATGACGGCGTCGTTGCGGGAGAAAAAATCCCATCCCAAGATGACGTGATGAGAGCATGCAGGAATGGTGATGAATTGGGCGACATACAGAACGTCCTGAACGACAACACGAGCTGTGCAGCCTGCTGTATGATTAATGCGATGTGAGCTAGCGGTACGAAGGGACAGTCCAGAAATCGGCGTCGTCACTTTTCGAAGCAAGCGGCAAAGGTTTTCGCTCATAACTGATACCACAGCTCCAGTGTCAATAAGAGCAGATACATGAACACCGTCCACAAGCACGTCAATGACATTAGATGGGCGGCTCTGAGGGCTTTCACAATGCGACAGCGTCGCAGTCCTTGCCTCTGGGACTGCGACGACTAGTTTTCCCGCTCATGAGCAGCAGAACTTGGCCGCATAGGGGACAGAGACGGCGACCTTCGAGCAGACGGACCTGGCCGAGACGACAGTGGCACAGACGGCAGTTCCTCGTTATACGAACGGCTAAGGTGGCCAGCAACAGGAGAAGAAGTGGGAGCCGGCTGTAGTCGAGAGCAATAACGGGCTACGTGACCGGCGTAACCGCAAGCAAAGCAGATGGGCCGGTTTTCGGGTGTGCGCCATCGGTTTGCCGGGGTGGGTCTTGCCCGGAACGGTGGCTGGAAAGGCTGCATGGTGGGCTGAAAATGAGGCTAAGGGGTTGCGCCAACATACGCAGCCGGCATACCCGCTGCAAAGGACGGAGGTCGTGCGGCAGCTTCGGCGTAAGTCACTGGTGCAGGCGCTTAAACGACTGGAGGCGGCTTTGCGGCCACTTGGGCGTAACTTGGGGGTGCAGGGGCCGGAAGTTGTTGTGGGTGGCACGCAGGCATGACCTCCGCTATTTCCTGCTCAATCGCTCGGCGGATGGGTGGAAGAATGGTAGTGGCCGATTGTTGAGCATCCGGTGGGTAGGCAAAGGGCAGGAGAGAGAACTGCCGCGCGATTTCCTCACGTATGAAGGACTTGAGATCTGCCAGCAGTGCCACCTGATCACAGCTCGCTTCCAAGCCTGCAAGCCCTGCATCTCGTGGTGTGGAGCGACGGGTCATCGAACGCTGCCGGCGGAGCTCCTCGTAGCTCTGGCACAGCGTGATGACCTCAGCTACTGTGTCTGGGTTTTTGGCAAGCAGCATCGTGAAGGCATCATCGTCGATGCCCTTCATGACGTTCGGGATCTTGTCTGATTCAGACATGCTGTCATTCGACTTCTTGCACAAGTCCAGGACATCTTCGATGTAACTGGTGAATGACTCACCGGCCTGCTGAGCGCGTTCGCGTAAGCGCTGCTCGGCTTGCAGCATGCGAACGGCAGGACGGCAAAAAACGTTGGTGATAGCAGTCTTGAAACCGGACCAGGTTGCAAACTCGGACGCGTGGTTGGTGTACCACAAACTTGCAACGCCCGCAAGTTAGAACACCAAGTTTGTCAACTTGCCGTCCTCGTCCCATTTGTTGGGGACGCTCACGCGCTCGTAAATGGCGAGCCAGTCCTCCACGTCAGTGCCATCGGCGCCCGTGTAGATGGGTGGATCGCGGATCCTGGGGACACAGGGACATGGGGGTGGCATGGGAGGAGGCGTTTGCTGAGAGCCGTCGTGGGACATGGTAGATTGCAGCGTACGTGAGCGTAGTTCCAAGGGCATCGAAGGGGATTGTAGCACTCTCCACCAATTTGTTATGGCTTTTATTAGCCGGCACACAGCGAGTCTACACAGTGGCGACAGTAACGGCCAAAACACGGGTTCTCCGCGCGAGCGGCGTTCTTTTTGGGCAGACCCACTAGAAAGCACATAAGAGTTCGACCCACTTCAGTGTTCGGCGGCTTCTGTACACAAGCGATAAATTGGAGCAAGCAGTTAACAAGATATAATAGAAAGTGTTCTTGAGCTGGAGCCGGTTCAAATTGAAAGAATTCATAGATTAGGCAAATATGCGCCAAACAAGACACGACCAGTGATTCTGAAGCTTCTTGACTCGAGACAGAAAGGGAGTATTTTGAAGAATTGCTTCAAGCTCAAGAATACTGACCTCGCTATAGGAGAGGATTTCGCTCGCTAAACCCGTGAGACAAGGAAAAAGCTTTGGGACAGCGCCAAAACTAATCGGGAAAAAAAGACAAAGTCGCACTAGCATACACCAAGCTTTATATTAACGATGTCGCTTTTGTCTGGGACGACGAAAAGGGTGAAAGGGTACCAGTAGAAAAAACGGCATGGTAAACCGGCCGAATACCCGACAACACGCCCAATCAAAAAAATAGCGTTACTAACCGTAAACGCCTGCAGTATACTAAATAAATCAGCAAGCCTTGAACGACTACTGCTTGATCAAGAGCCACACATAGTCGCCATCACGGAAACATGGTTGACGCCTGATATCTCAAACGACGAATTCACTCCCCCGGAGTACGCTGTAATCCGGAAAGATCGTCCCACACGTGGTGGGGGTGTGGCCCTGCTAATAAGCAAATCGATTCCTTTTGTCGTGCTTCCCGATGTTATAGGCGCAGAGGCGGTATTCTGTAAAATTCATTGTGATGGAATTAGCATAGTAACCGGGTGCGTTTACAGAAGCCCTCATCAGACAACAAATGTATTATAGCGATCCAAGATTATCTTCAAACTCATGCCCATAACTCTCGACTAATCATCATGGGTGACTTTAACCTTCCCGACATAATTGGAACAACATGCAGTCCACGTCACAGTCATCGGAGACACTAATTGATTTAATTTTAAATTTCAATCTACAACAAGTCGTGCTTGCGCCAACACGTATAAAAGATCAAACAAAAAGCGTACTCGACCTTATATTGATTAGTGGCCAGTTCCCGTTAAATAAATCAGTCGTCAATGTGATTCCAGGGATATCAGATCACCGCATACCAATCTGTCAGCTCCAACAAGGATATAAAATAACACCACGTTCATCAGTAACTACTGTACAAAATTTCCCTAAAGGTGATGGTGCCAGCATTGTAACCTACTTAGCTCACGAATTTGAAAACTTTTCAAACCTTGCTATACATCCAACGACTGATGTAAATCATCTATGGTCGTGCTTCAAGACTATCGTTGTGTTCTGCGTTACCCACTTTGTCCCACTGAAAACAAAAAGGCAAAAAAACATAATCCTTGGATAACCCACGAAGTTTTACACGCAAAGCGAAAAGTTAAGCGGCTACGCCAAGCAATCAAAAAGAAAGGCAAGAATCCAGTAACCGCATCTAACCTAGCACGTGCTATTACAGACTTCAAACAAAAAGCTAGCTTCGCCAAAAGGCAATATTTTACTTCAACGCTTCCGTGTTACATAAAATACAACCCTCAACGATTATGGAAACATTTTCGCCCTGCCGCTGAAACAAAGACGTGTTTTAGCGATAGCGATAAAACAAACGAGGCCAATATCTTCAACGATTATTTTCAATCTGTCTTTACTGATGACAATGGCACCACTCCTGCGGCCTTGCCTACAGCCCGAATTCCCATTGAACCATTAGTTATAAGCGACCCCGGGATTCTTAACCTACTTTTGAATCTAGACACGAAGAAAGCCAGTGGCCACGATGATATTGCAAATAAATTTCTTTTTCGATACGCAGAACTGTGTAGTAAATACCTCGGCATAATTTATCGCAAATCTATAGAAACAGCAAAACTGCCATCAGAATGGAAAGAAGCAAAGGTGATACCCATACACAAAACCGGAGATACCGCTGTTTCTTCTAATTTTAGACCTATATCCCTCACCATTACGTCATGTAAGATTCTAGAGCATATAATCGCTAAGCATTTAACTATTTTTCTAGAAAACAACAATCTTCTGTCCCCCATCAACATGGCTTCCGGAAAGGTTTATCAACAATCACGCAGCTTACCGAGGTTGTCCACGACCTTGCACACAGTATAAACAACCGTGGCCAAACTGACGTAATTCTACTTGATTTAGCAAAAGCGTTCGATCGAGTGTGTCATACTAAACTGATTTCGAAATTGCAGAACATTATCGGGGATGGGGAAATTACGAACTGGGTAAGAGACTTTCTTATAAACCGGTCACAGTTCGTGGTTTTCGAAGGAGTATCGTCGTGGACAGCCCCAGTTAAGTCAGGTGTTCCCCATGGCTCCGTCCTAGGGCCATTAATAATTCTAATTTACATAAATGACATCTCTGATAACATAGACTACAAAATTAAACTTTTCGCAGCCGACTGCATTATTTACTGAGCAATTAACAGTTCGGATGACCATTTATTTTTAAATAATTCATTGAGTAAGATTGCTCACTGGTGTGAGTAGTGGCAAATGTTAAATAACCTAACAAAAACAGTTTGCATGACGGTAACCAGGAAAAAAATTGCCCGCAGCTTCCCTCGGGGGAATACTGAGGAGGATGCGGAGCATAATATTGGTTAACGGGGTGTTAAAGTGCGACTTACTTGGGTCGATGGCTAAATTGGTTAACGTGGTTGTGAAATGGGGTGTTAAATTGCGACTTACTTGGGTCGATGGCTAAATTGGTTAACGTGGTTGTATGAGGGGGTGTTAAATGAGTAAACACGTACACACGTATGCGAAAGGATGGCGCTGGTCGAAGGGACGTCGATCATTGTGTTTGTGGATTCGTTGGAATTCATTTCACCGCGACCTTGGACGTCGACGCGCCGTACAAACCAACCGACGAGCGGCAACTGAGCGAGCGAGCGCCGACCTTGAGTATATATACAGCGCGACGGCGCATGCACTGTCAGCTGTTGAATGTTCTCGAAGGAGAAGCGCGCGCGCGGCACAGATGGCGACGGCGCAACAGCGCATGCGCTGTCAGCTGTCGAATGTTCTCGAAGGAGGAGCGCGCGCGGCACAGATGGTGGGCGACGGCGCGACGGCGCATGCGCGCGCGTCAGCTGTCGAATGTTCGAGAAGCGGTGCGGACGGCGCGGACGGCGCGGACGGCACACTACAAGGCGCGAGTATAAGATGCTTCCGCATCTAAAAAGAACCCTCCGACTTTACCTATACAATTAACGGCGTACCTTTACAAAGAGTTACGCAGCAGAAGTATCTTGGCGTCACCTTGACTCCCGAATTGAGATGAGATGCGCACATTAACAATGTTACAGCATCGGCTTTACGTAAACTGTTTTTTATACGAAGGCGTTTACCCTTCGTGCCGACAAATACTAGGCTCCTAACTTACACCACTATCGTGCGACCAATCTTGGAGTAGGCTAACACTGTGTGGTTCCCGCAAGGTGTTATTAATATAGCAAAAGTTGAACGGGTTCAAAGGAAGGCCATTAGGTTTATACATAATAAGTACAAATGCACCGACTCGCCCACAAACCTTTTAGAAACCTCCGGTCTACCCATGCTTGCAACAAGAGCAAAAATCGCGCGTCTCAAATTTTTACACCACATTCTGCATAACCACAGCCGGATCGATGCATCCAGGAACATATCTTTGGCAGAATCACGAACACTACGACATAAACATGCATACACTATCAAAGAATACTCTTCCAACAACGACTGTTTGAAGCAATCCCTTTTCCCCCTGTCAATCAGCGAATGAAATAGGTTAGATCCCTCCATTACTAACGCACCATCACTGGCAGAATTCACTTCAAAAATTGAGACTATACTTTGAGACAACGGCTTTCTTCAACCATGACCTCCATTATTGTTTTCCAGTAGTATTTATTTGGACGTATAAGTATTCACAATGCCTTCTCTGTATAAAACTGTATTGATTCTTTTTATGCAGCAAAGATTCAGTTCGCTGCTTCCGAAGTGTGAATATTTGGAGTGCATAAATACATATGTCTAATGTTTCTATGTAACTAGGATTATTATTACCAATTTTAAAATAACTACAGTTCTGTATGCAGCCTGTAAGAAAGTACTTAGCATTCATTGTTTTCTGATACTCATGCCCTCCTGCTTTGGTCTCGTAGGAGACTGGCAGTATTGTAAATAAATAATAAATAAATACCAACAGACATACACACATACATATGCTCACATACCTACAAATACATACACACATACATGCATACACAAACATACACACACAAACATACACACGTGCGCTCATACACATATACACGTACATACATACACAATTACATACACACATACACACATACATACAAACATACATACACACATACATACACACATGTGCACACACATACATACACATATACACACATACCTACACATACACCAACACACATACACACACATACATACGCACACACGCACACACACATACATACATACATACATACATACACACATACACGTATACACACTTTTATATACACACATACATACACAAGCAAACACATACAAACACATACACACATACAGATACACATGCGCTCATACATATACACACATACATACATACATACACATATACATACACACAAACACATGCATACACACATACGCACATACATACAAACATACATAGACAAATACACTCATACACACACATACACAGATACATACACCCATACATACACATACACACATACATACACGCACATACATACACACACCGACAAACACACATGCACACATACCTACACACATACATACATACATACACACATACATGCACACACATACATGCACACAGATACATACACACATACGCACACACATGCACACACATACATAGATACACACATCCATACACACACATACATACACTCATACACACATACCTACACACATACATACATGCATACACACATACATGCACACACATACTTACGCACATACGCACACACATAAACACATACATACACACGCACACACACATACATACATACACAAACACACACATACACACACATACACACACACATACATATATACACACACGCATACATACATACACACACATGCATACAATCATACATACACATACGTACATGCATACACATACATACATACATACATACATACATACATACATATTGAAAGAGGGTTTATTGACGACTGTTGCGACGGTGGTCCTACGAAGAAACACGATCGTGCAAGAGCAACGGTCAAGCAGATGCCGGCGAAGATCAGCACGAGCCGAGCGAGCGAAGCCCAGCACCCAGTACCCAAGCGGTGGCGATGTTGCTTGCCAACGACGCTGTTTCTTCTTCACAATTTGCCCCCGCCGAAAAAGAGCCATCCTGGCGACCTAAGAGTCTGGAGGCAGAGGGCTATAATATGGCTTAAGGCGGGCGACGTGGACGATGTCACGTCCACGCCGGCGCATGTCGTCAGATGGGGAAAGTGGCTCGATGAGAAAATTCACCGGCGAGGTTTGCTCCAAAACGCGGTATGGGCCCTCGTACTTTGGAACGAGTTTTGAGGAAATGCCGGGGGTTTGGTAAGGAACAGCCAGCCATACAAGTGATCCCGGGGAATAGCTGGGGCTTTGTGAAGAGTCGGCGTTGTTTTCTTTCTGGCGCTGTTGTTCTCGAGACGTAAAGGTGCGTGCGAGTTCACGGCACTCTTCCGCATTTCGGGCAGCTTCGGACATAGATGGGCATTCGGATGCGTCAGGACGGTATGGAAGGAGAGTATCGATGGTGTGGGATGGTTCGCGTCCATAAAGAAGAAAGAAAGGTGAAAATCCAGTGGTAGACTGTGCCGCGGTGTTATATGCGAACGTAATGAATGGAAGAATGCGATCCCAGTTAGTATGATCGGATGTCACATACATGGCGAGCATATCGCCAAGGGTGCGGTTAAATCTCTCCGTGAGCCCGTTAGTCTGCGGGTGGTATGCCGTGGTCTTGCGATGAACAACATGGCATTCAGAAAGCAGAGACGTGACGACTTCTGATAGGAAGGCTCGACCTCGATCGCTTAGTAGTTCTCGAGGTGCACCATGTCGTAATATGAAGCGATGAAGGATGAAGGATGCTACGTCCCGCGCAGTGGCACTTGGAAGGGCGGCGGTCTCAGCGTAGCGTGTTAAATGGTCCACAGCGACTATAATCCACCGATTTTCATCTGATGTTGTCGGTAGAGGGCCATAGAGATCAATTCCGATCCGATCGAAAGGTTTGGCAGGGCACGGAAGCGGTTTGAAGCGCACCGGACGAGTGGAAAGGCGGTGATTTGCGACGTTGACAGTCAGGACAGCCAATAACGAATTTTCGAACGAAATTATACATTCCGCGCCAGTAGAAGCGATGGCGAATGCGTTCGTAAGTTTTGAAAACTCCGGCATGACCACATTGGGGATCGTCGTGAAAGGAGGCGCAGATTTGTGATCGCAAGCTGCGCGGGACAACCAAGAGCCACTTACGACCTTCGGGGGCGTAGTTGCGTCGGTGTAGTAGCCGATCACGAATGGCGAAATGAGCAGCTTGACGTCGGAGAGATCGTGGTACCGCAGTGGTTGACGATCCAGAAAGACAGTTAAGAAGAGAAGCGATCCACGGGTCCTTGTGTTGTTCACTGGTAAAGGAGTCGAGGTCGAGAGATGCGATGGAGATACCAGTGGTTCCGCAGGCCGAGTCGGGAGGTAAAGGCGAACGCGACAGGGCGTCGGCGTCAGAATGCTTGCGTCCGCTGCGATAGATGACACGAATGTCGTACTCCTGGATTTGCAGTGCCCACCGAGCTAGGCGGCCAGAAGGGTCTTTCAATGTGGCGAGCCAACAAAGTGCATGGTGGTCCGTTACCAGGTCGAATGGGCGACCGTACAAATAAGGGCGTGTTTGAGGATGTGTTGAATCTTCTCCGACTCGGGCATGGTGGTGTTCACACGGTTGCAAAGACCAATAATGTCTTCGATGTAGCTGGTGAAAGTTTCCGTTGGCTTTTGTGCGCGAGCCGCAAGCGTTGTTCGGCTCTGGACTTGCGGACTGCGGGTCGGCCAAAAACGTCAGCAAACAAGGTTTTAAAGATGGACCACGTCGTGATGTCGTTTTTGTGGTTATTATACCACATTTCGGCCACGTCAGTGAGGTAAAAGATGACGTAAGTCAATTTGTCCGCGTCATCCCACTTGTTGTTAGCGCTCACCAGTTCATAGTTAGCGAACCAGTCTTCCACGTCGGTCTCATCAGCTCCGCTAAAGACCTTGGGCTCTCGCAAACGAAGAACGCCGGGGTTGCTGGGGGATGGAGTGGAAGAGCCAGGTTGCGCGTTGTTGGTAGCCATGATGGGAGGTAGCGTTCGGTTGCGCAGCTCCAGGTTCAGGCGACGGCGAATGGCAGCACCCAGGTTCAGGCGACGGGGAACGTCAGCACCTCCACCAATTGAAAGAGGGTTTATTGACGACTGTTGCGACGGTGGTCCTACGAAGAAACACGATCGTGCAAGAGCAACGGTCAAGCAGATGCCGGCGAAGATCAGCACGAGCCGAGCGAGCGAAGCCCAGCACCCAGTACCCAAGCGGTGGCGATGTTGCTTGCCAACGACGCTGTTTCTTCTTCACAATTCATATATACACACACATACTTACATACATACATCACACATACATACACACACATACACACACACTTACATAGACACACACAATCACACACACATACATACACACACATACACACTTACACATACATACACACACATACAGTTTATTCAGTTTATTCAGAATTGAAATACAAGTGATGCAAGTGCATGTGTTATGTACAAATACAGAAGGAGGTCTCAAAGTCGCGAGACTGTGAGTGAGACCTCCTATGAATTCATACATGAGAGATACAACGCAATAGTAAAGAGTGGTAAGGAAAGAAAATTTAAGGTATACAAAATGTACAGATAAGCACGAAGTAGCGAACGTAAGATATAAAAAATGTACAGCTAAGTATGCGAAAACTAACAAGAAAATGCAATAACATTCACTCTGTATAATATCAAGCATTATTACGGTAAGGATAGAAAAATTAAGATATACAAAATGTACAGATAAACACGAAATAGCGAACATAAGATATACAAGGTGTACCGATGAGCACAAAAAGCTAACAGAAAAATGCAATAATATTCAATTCATATTGCCACCTCTTTCTAGTAGTGGGTCGTATGCCAAGGTGAAGGCCCACACCACAGAGAAGAAATTATCATGCACTAGAAATTTAATAAGTGCGAACGCAAAGCCTTTTTTAAACATTTCGAGGGATCTAATTTTGATCTCGAAAGGTAAAGCATTCCACAGGAAAACAGATGAAAATTCTTTGGTAAGTTTGCCATAATTAGTTCTAGGTTTCGGTAAAAGGAAGTTATTAGCGGATCAGCGGACGACGGACCCGTGCAGGACTGGTTCAACCTATTCGAGGTCCACGCCGCCGCTGCATCTTGGTCGGAACGGGAGATGGTTACGAACTTCAGTGACTACGTCACCGGTAAGGCATTCAAATTTTACCCAATTCACGTATTCGAGAACGGCGAGTCATGGCAAAAAATCAAAGAGGAGATGATTACCCGTTTCAAAGAATATGATGAAGACCTGTTCATACCTCATCAGCGGAAGGCTTTTCAACTGATCCATCACAGTTACGCGAAGCCTTCCCGCAGTAAGCCTATGTTAAAAACGAGATCTCAGAGAAAATATACCGCCATTGTACCATCATATGACTCTTCCGAAAAAACGTCACGCATTCGAACACCGACTAGTAACGCGCACGTCGCAACAGACAAGGTAAAGCGTCCGTATACCGAAAGGAATCTAGAAAATTTCGCCAAAAAAAGAACCTAAACCCGCCTTTCCCAAGAGAAATGAAATCGGCATTTTCAACGCGTTCACTGCAGCACAACACTTCAGATTTTACAGAACCACCCAAATGCCTTGATGCATCGTGTCACACACAAGGCCCAAACGGTTTCGAGCGTGTGACGGAATTTACTTGTGACGAGGTGGTGAATCCTCGCAATACCAGCCCCCACCCTGACGTTCCCGACCAGGGTCGTTCGACAGACACTGTTAGCCTAACTACGCAGCAAAAAGAAAAACATACGCCATCAGAACCACCTGAAGCCATGTCTGTTGTGCTCTCATCATCAAATGACAACACAGATGTGAGTCAGAGCACTGCAAGAATTTCGAATCCACCAACGCCGGCGCAATGTCAGCTGACAGAAGCATTTACAATCAATGATGACTCACAACCATCTTGGGAGCTTTCTCAACAGTCTGTCACGATGCTTTCATCGCAAGACAAGCCCAGCAGTACAGTATCGACCACCGACTATCTACTGATCACATCACCATGCAAAGAAAAGCAGACTCATGTTCCTGAGAGATGCCCATCTGACCAACTTTCGCAAGAAGACGAGCAATTTCAACAATGGCAACTCCACGAACTCCAAGAACTGCAACGGCTACTCGAACAAGAACAACGATCAAGTGACACCTCCTCACGAGTACACTTGTGGCTGAAAGATCATCAGAGACAACAACAATTAAAGAAGCAAAGACGAAGTCGATGCCTAAGCCATCTTCGCAGAAAGCAACGTCGACAAAGTTTCCTGCACCACTTCTCAACGCCGTGTCTACGATTCAACAAACTGAGAGAAGACCACAGAAAGCTACGAAAGAGACGTGCAGCTACCACGTGTACAATGAAGAAACAAAGGCATCATACCATCAGCTTCGGTTCTCGCACATGCCGGCTACAAGCACTCGTTCTCTCTCAGCCACGACACAGAAAGCAGCGTCTACGACGGAGATCTTCGTGCCTACGACATCCGACTCTCAAATGCTATAAGTACTTCGACCCTTGTTCATTCATGACGAGAATCGCTGTGTCATCAGTAATTTCTACGTTCAAGACGTGCTTCAGTTGGCCAGAGCGCAACCGTCAACCTCGCCCACCAGAGTTGTCATGAAATTCATCGGACTGCTCAATCGGCCTTGAAGATTTAGAGAGATTTTAGAACTCCGTCTGGACGTGAAAACTGTGAATTTGGGCATTGTTTTGTTCATTCACTTCTTTAATTTGTAATAGTTTGTAACCAGTGCCAACTTTCGGGGAGAGAGGGAATCGTGTGACGTATGAAGCGATGGTTGGTAGAAGCCGAGAAGGAAGAAGTGCAGAATGGAATAAACATGGGGTATGAGCCAGGCCACGTCACCCAGTCATCGTAGCGTCACATACACATACACACATACATACATACACTCATATACATACATACATACATACATACATACATACATACATAAATACATACATAATTCATACACACATACATACACACATACTCATATACATACATACATATACATGCATACATACATGCACACACAAAAAATACATACACACATACATACACAATCATACACACATACATACACACACAAACACACACAAACACTTACATACACACACCTCGATACACACATACACACACATACGTTGATACACACATACACGCATACACACACGTGCACACACATACGTACATACACACTTGCACACACACATACATACCCATATACACACATACACACATACATACATACACATACATGCATACACACACTTACATACACACATACGTACACACCGACACATGTATACACACATACAAACATACATACAAACATACATACACAATACACCTATGCATACACACATACATACACAAATACATACATACACACAAATGCACACACATACATACATACATGCATACACATACATACACAAATGCATACACACATACATACACACATACACTCATATATATGTAGATATACATACACACACATACACATACATACATACACACACACTTACACACACATACATACACATATACACACATACATACACATACACACACATACACACACATACATACACACGCACGCACATAAAACACATACACACACATATGTACACCCACACATATATACACACATACACGCATATGCACACACATACATACACACACATACACTCATACACACACATAAATACATACAACCACACATCCACATATACATACATACACACATACACACATACGTACACATACACACACATATTTACACACATACATACACACATACATACACACAAGCATACACACAATCATACACAACCATACACACATACATACACATACACACATACAGACATACATCAATACACACATACCTACACATATACCAACACAACACACATACACACATACATACGCACACATACACACATACAAAAAACATACATACGCACACATACACTCAAATACATAACACACATACATGCATACACACACATACACCACACATACACACCACATGCGCTCATACCCATATACACATACATTACACACATACACACACATACGCACATACATACACGCACATACATACACACACAAACACAAATACCTACACACTTACATACATAAATGCATACACACATACAGGCACACACATACTTACGCACATACGCACACCATATATACAATAAACACTTACATACACACATAAACACATACAGACACACACATCACACGCACACGCACACAGACATACATACATACACAAACACACACATACACAAACATACATACACACGCATACACACACATAAACACACTTACATGTACACATACATACACACTTATACACACACACTTACGTGCACTCACACATTCACACACATACATACACACACATACACACACATACGCACTTAAACATACATACACACACATACGTACAAGCATACTTACACACATATGTTACACACATACACGCATACACATACATACACTCATACACACATACACGCATACACATACATACATACGTACACATACACACATATAAACATATATACATACATACACACATACATACATACACAAACATACACCCAGGTACACACATACACATGCAACATACATACATACATACATACATAGATACATACACACATACACTTACATACACACACACAAACCAAACACACACATACACATACATGCACACACACATACATACACACACAGATACACACATGCATACGCACTCATACATACATACAACACATACACAAATACATACACACATACACACATACACATACACATTCATACACACACATATAAATACATACATATATACATACATACATATACATACACACACACACGCACACATATGCAAACATACACACAGATATACGCACACATACACACACATACATACATACACACATATACACATATATACAACACATAAACAAACACATACATACACACACATGCATACACACAACATGCATGCATACATACATACATACTTACATACATACATACATACATACATACATACATACATACATACATACATACACACTCATACACACAGATACACGCATACACATATGCATACACAATCATACACACATACATACACACACACATACATACACATACATGATGATGTTTGATGTTTTATGGCGCAAGGGCCGTTTCACGGCCAAAGAGCGCCAGTTCATCTTGCTAAAAAAATGGACAATGATCGTGATAAGCGGCTGTATAAGGGCCATAAAATTCCTCGCGGTAAGGCGGGTAAAAACATACAAGTAATACAGTCATGACCATGGCCGTGAAAGTGTGTGTTGGTGTGAATAGATGACAAAAGTTTGGTGATAATAAAAGACGATGGTGGATATGTATGGCATTAGCACAAGTGCCTCTCGTTCATACCCTTGCGTCAAGGGCCGTGAGGCAAGTGCTTTCTTGTGTACCGCAGCAAAAACCTCTCTGGAGAGGTCATGCTACGGGATGCCCGGGTATATGATATGAAAACTATGAATTTCTTTAAAAAACGCTAACAATGATTTGTGACTAAAAAGCGGTTCCCTACCGACGAACATTGCAGGTGTAAAGGTATATGTTGTCGGTAGGGTAATGGAAAGTGTTGTTTCTTACAGTGTCCAATTCCTTGCCCTCTTTCAAAATGGGAATTATAATAGCCTCTTTCCAGGAGTTAGAATAGTGCCAGAAAACCAGATAGCATTGTACAAACAAAGTAAGTTTTTCGTGTTTCGATCAGTAGGTTTTTTTAACATTTCATAAACGACATGGACAGAACCTGGGGCAGAAAGTACTGCAGGAGTTTAGAGACACTCGTAGCTCAGCTAGACTGAACGCTTGATTATATGCCTCGTATCCAGTGCATTTATGTTCGAGTTTCTGCTCTTTCTATTCTGTTCTGTATTTTTGGAAAGGTCAGTATAGTGGGATGAGCTGGACACCTGTTCGAAGTGTGCACCGAGGAAGTTGCCTGATCTTCCAAGGTGTCACCCTGAGTGTTTACGAGTGGAAGTGTGTGTACTTGTTTTCCTGCTTTCTACCGACCATGTTCCAGACTTTAGCTTCTGTGTGTATGAATTGATCCCTGACAAAAACTTCTGCAAGCTTTCACTTCTGGCCTGCGACGCGTTCTCCTGCCTTGAGACTTTATTTTTGTGAAGGTGTCAAGATTTTCGGCTGTCGGTGAGTTTCGAAGCAGCCTCCAAGCTCTGTTTGCTGTTTGCGCGCGTTTCGGCATTCAGAGTCCACAATGGCACACGCCGTTTCTAGGGTGTCCATTTGTTTGTGGGATGCATTTTTGTTGCAGCCATCAATCAACAAAATGCTGTGAAGTAGTTGACAGCAACATCAATGTTCAAAGTACTTATGTCATTCGAACCTAGGCGAGCGATGGAATAAAAGTGTTCCCCAGTGGCTCTGTTATGAGCCACTTGGGAACACGTGATGGACACTAGTTACTGTATTTGTGCTCAAAACTATGGGGAAGTGGTCACTTCCGTACAGATTACTGACGACTTTCCACTGAGCAGAGAGAAACAAGAGATGGGATACAATGCTTAGGTCTATGGAGGAGTAGGTGTTATTGGCGAGATTATAATAGGTTGATTCTTTTCGATTTAGGAGACACGCGCGCTCGAGAGAGAAGAAGAAAAGAAACTGTAATCAGTCGACCTCGCGCATCATACCGAGAGTCACCCCATAGCCTGCTATGCGCATTAAAGTCTCCAAGGACAACATAGGGCTCGGAAGTTCATCAACTAAAGAGTGTAAATCACGTTTTTGCAGCTGATAGCTAGGAGGAATGTAGATAGTGCAGATTGTGATTAGTATATCAAAAAAGAACTGCTCGAACAGCCACTGCCTCAAGCGATGTTTGGAGTTGTAAGTGTGTGCATGCAATTCTTTGATTCACAATGATGGCAACACCTCCGGATGATGTCATGGCATCATCGCGGTCCTTTCGGAAAATAACGTATTTACGAAGAAAATTTTTGTGTTTTGAAACAAGGTGTGTTTCTTGTACACACAGCACTTTTGGTGAGGTGTCGTGTAAGAGTTCTTGGATGTCGTCAAGGTTATGAGAAGGCCCCTGACGTTCCATTGTATAATTGAGTGTTCATGGTGAATGTAAATAGTGCTGTGTGTACAAAAGCGAAGTGAGTGGCTGTTTAGACAAGGAGTTTGAGTTCACCTTAACAGGCCGTCACCAGGCCCTGTTATTGGCTTTTTGTTTTCTTAGCGCGCTCCAGGAGCCACGCCGCTCTTTCGGCACCAAGGGTGCCGACGTATCCATTGCCTCCTCGGAGGCACTGGATGCCCGCACGTGCGGGCTGCTAGTTCGAATTTCGGGCCTCGCCTGGTGAGGTGAGGCCTTGAGACCGAGGACTCTGGAGTCTCCGGTCTCTGTTTGGGAGTAGGCGGTGTAGCCTGGGCTACAACCGCCTTGGGGGCAGGTGCCACAACCTCCGGCTCGGTATGCGCGGGCCGAAGGAGTGGCGAGGGCTGGTGCGGCGGTGCCCCTTGACGCGCCGCATCAGCGTATGTAGCTCCATAGAATGGAGCGACTCTTCGCCAAGCTTCCGTAAATGTAATGTTCTCCTTCACCTTCAACGTAATTATTCTTTTTCTTTTTTTCAGTATGTGCAGGAGCGTGAATATGCGGCATGATTTCCTTCGCAGTTTACACAGTGTGGCGGTTGTTTGCAGTTCTCAGACACGTGGCCTAGGACTCCACATTGTGCACAAGTCTGGCGACCGCGACAGGTTTTAGAGCCATGGCCATACCTCTGGCATTGGAAGCAACGACAAGGGTTTGGTATGTACGGCCTGATCGATGTCTTTGTGTATCCTGTTTGAATAGATTCTGGTAGTTTACTGGATGCAAATTGTGAGTATTAGTGTTTCGTTGGTATTTCCTTATTGTCTCTCCTGATGATAATTCTCTGTACATTATTGACATTTTGGCTCTTCCACCCTTCCAAAAGTTCAGTTTCGGTCAAGTCAAGTAAGTCTGGGTCAGATACTCCGCGAGTGATGTTCATAGATCTGTGTTGGTTACGGTGATCGGTACGTCACCAAACATTGAGAGGCTGTCTAGCTTTACAAATTGTGTTTTGTCCCGAATTTCTAGAAGAAGGTCTCCGCTAGCCATTTTGGTTACTTTGTATCCAGCCCAGAGAGTTTCAGTAAGACACTTGACAACTACGAAAGGAGATACGGTCCTGGCTTGCTTTCCGGTTTTTTCACAGTGAATGACGTGGAAGGGGGGAAAAGTTTCTATTGGCTGCTTGAAGAAATTTATGTCGTCGGTGCGTACCCGCTTTAGGCCAGTACGATCAGACAGTAGAGGGAATGGCCATGCATGCCGGTCTTATTTTTGTTCAGCAGCGTTGGCGGCCACCCACCACGGAGCCCACAGGAGGGGACGCTGCAGAGTTTTGCAGGTGCTGAAAGCTTGCAGACATTCAGCCGTACACACTGCATAATCCCAATGCGCCTAGGACCAAGGTAGGCTATTTGCACAGGTTAACCTTGCCGCCAGGAAATTGGAAGTAACAGAAGAGAGTAGAAGACAGGACAGATAGATAGTGAGAGATAAAGACGAAGATTTAGGGAGAGATAGGAAAAGGCGACTGCCGATTTCCCCTGGGTGGGTCAGCCCAGGGGTGCCGTCTACTTGAAGCCGGGGCCAAAGGGGTGTGTTGCTTCTGCCAGGGGGCCTTAAAGGTCCAATCACCCAGCGTCGGCTCAACCCCCAGGATCCCCTTTTCCCCGGATAGGGCAAAGCCACGCACGGCTAGGCGCTGGGAGGGAGTCAAAACTCCCCCGTTAGCTCGGGTCCGTGTGTCGCTATCACCAAACGCCCTACTTGTGCAGGCGCCCCTGCGGCATACATACAAAATACAATAACACTCATGCACAACCGTACACAACCACACACACATAAACACACCACCATACAGGCACATACATACATACATTACACACGCACATACAATGCATACATATACACACACATACACACACACACACACCAGATATATATTATATATAATATATATATATATATATATGCTTCAGTACTTAGGCCAGACAGCGACACCATTCAGATGCGGTTTAATAACCACAAGGCGCCATGTCACAACTTTTCCTAACCTACTCCCTATCTAAGCACCTGAATGCGACAGGCCATTCAATTGATAAACTAACAGCAAACCATATTAGAATGTGGTTTTCGGTCTCCACGAACGGGAAGCACGCGAATCATTTCTCATCTACAAATTTAAAGCACTGTCATTCGGCTATAACGAAAGCGAGGGAAGGAAAAACTGACATTTCTGGGCGCACGTTCAGCAACGGGATCACTATGTCACGGACAAGGACTAAATTCCCTATCACATGTCTGCAGCTTTCATCAGTTTTTCAGCCTGTTACACACAATTCTGTTATATTTCGTTCTCATGAATGCCCATGTATCTCACTTTTGGCTAAGTTTTTTTTTTTCAAATCACCATTGCCACATAATTCACCTATGTTTCTTTATATTGCTGATCTCCTTGCTTTACACCTGTTTTTTTGTTAATTCTTTTAGCGCATTTTGCTGGTTGTTTACCTATGTTTCTTGGTAGTTCATCGAGTTGTTTTAACGCATTATTGTTAAATGCATTCGTGGTACATAATCACCCTTGTTATGTTGATCGTTTCCATGACTGTGAAAAACGCCCCTTTTTGCTGCCCAGGCTTCACCGTATATTATCATTTCGTGATATAGTCATGTCATTAACATATCGCGCTGTTTCGCATGTTGATTTGTGTGCCACTGTCAAATATGTGACATTTGCTATTAAATAGACACGTGTGGGGGCCCCCCCAATGTATATAAGCAGCACGTTGACGTTTGCAATGTATTCCCTGACGAAGGGCCGGACCCCGGCCGAAACGGTAGGAGCAATTAAGTTTTCGCACGTTTGTCCACTCAAGGCAATTTCTCTCTCTCTCCTCTCTATATATATATATATATAGATATTCATAGATATAATATATATAATATACAGACATACACACATACACCATACGCGGACACCAGTAACAACATACCACACACACATACATACATACATACATACATAATAAACACACATATAACACATACACACGCACACTTACACATACATGGACATACACACATACACACATACACACACACCTACACATACATCACACACAAACACACATACATACACACATACAAGCATTTATACACACATATATGCACACATATACATACATGCACACATACATATACACACATACATACACACATACACACTTACATAGCCCCGCCGCGGTGGTCTAGTGGCTAAGGTACTCGGCTGCTGACCCGCAGGTCGTGGGTTCGATTCCCGGCTGCGGTGGCTGCATTTCCGAAGGAGGCGGAAACGTTGTAGGCCCGTGTGCTCAGATTTTGGTGCACGTTAAAAAAACCCAGGTGGTCGATATTTCCGGAGCCCTCCACTACGGCGCCTTTCATAATCATATCGTGGTTTTGGGACGTTAAACCCACAATTCAATCAATCAACACACATACACACATACATTCACATATACATATATATATATAGACATACATACATACACACATACATACAAATACACACACACATACACACATACATACATAACACAATGCACACATAATCATACACACACATAAATACACACATACACATACTTACACACATATATACATACGCACATACATAACACACAAATACACACACATACATACACTTATGCACACACATATACATACACACATACATAGACACATACATACACACATACATACACACATGCACACATACATACACACATATATACACAAGCACACACATACAAACACATGCACACATATAGACACACTTGCACAGATACGTAAACACACGTGTGTGTGTTTACGTATGTAAGAAGGGGTGCCGCTTTAAAGAGCTTCGCTCCTAAAATGTGAGTGGCAAACCTAGATTAGAAACCTAGACATGGCTCTTTACAGCACTGGCAGGGCTCACAAACGGGTAAGTGTACTGGTTACACACTGCGACTATGACTGGCACTACTACGATCACCAAACAGGTACCGCTTTAAGGTGCTTCGCCCATAAAATGTTGAGGACAACCCTCGATCAGTTGAAAAGGCATCCGGCTGTTAGAGAAAATGGCTCTTTACGGCGCTGGCAGGGCTCACAAACGGGTAAGTATACTGGTTACACACTACGACTACGACTAGGACTACTACGAGGGACGAACGGGTGCCGCTTTAAGGAGCTTCGCCCCTAAAAGGTCAACTGGAAGCCTCAATCGGTTGAAAAGGTATCCGGCTGGTAGAGAAGATGGCTCCTTACGAATCTGGCAGGGCTCACAAACGGGTAAAAACACTGGTTACGCACTACGACTACGAATAGGACTACTACGATGAACGAATGGGTGCCGCTTTAAGGAGCTTCGCCCCTAAAAGGATGAGTGGAAACCTAGATCTGTTGAAAAGATATCGGGCTTGTAGAAAAGATGGCTCTTTATGGCGCTGATGGGCTCAAAAACGAAAAGTTTACTAGTTGCACACTTCGACTATGACTAGGAATACTACGAGGAACGAATGGGTGCCACTTTAAGGAGCTTCGCCACTAAAAGGTTTGAGTAGAAACATCAATCAGTTGAAACGGTATCCGGCTGGTAGAGAAGATTTCTCTTTACGGCGCTGGGAGAGCTCAAAAACGAAAAGTATACTAGTTACACACTACGACTACGACTAGGACTACTACAAGAAACGAACGGGTGCCGCTTTAAGGAGCTTCGCCCCTAAAAGGCTGAATAAAAACATCAATCGGCTGAAAAGGTATCCGGCTGGTAGAGAAGATGATCCTTTACGGCGCTGGCAGGGCTCAAAAACAGGTAAGTATGCTGGTTACACAGTACGACTATGACTAGGACTACTACGAGGGACAAAAGGTTGCCGCTTTAAGGATCTGGGCTCCTAAAAGGTTGAGTGAAAACCTCAATCGGTTGAAAAGGTATCCTTCTTGTAGAGAAGATAGCTCTTTACGGCACTGGCAGGGCTCACAAACGGGTAAGTACACTGGTGACACTCTTCGACTACGACTAGGACTACTATGATGAACGAATGGGTGCCGCTTTAAGGAGCTTCTCCCTTAAAGGGATGAGTGGAAACCTTGATCGGTTGAAAAGGTATCCGGCTCGTAGAGAAGATGGCTCTTTGTGGCACTGGTAGGGCTCACAATAGGGTAAAAAACTGGTTACACAGTACGACTACGACTACGACTAGGACTACTACGATGAACGAATGGGTGCAGCTTTAAGAAGCTTTGCCCCTAAAAAGTTGAGTAGAAACATCGACCGGTTGAAAAGGTATCCGGCTGGTGGAGAAGATGGCTCTTTACGGCACTGGCAGGCTCAAAAACAGGTAAGTAGACTAGTTAGACATTATAACTAGGACTAGGACTGCTACGATGAACGAACAAGTGCCGCTTTAAGGCGCTTCGCCCCAAAAAGGTTGAGTGGAAACCTCGATCGGTCGGAAAGGTATCCAGCTGGTAGAGAAGATGGCTGTTTACGGCACTGGCAGGGCTCACAAACGGGTAAGTCCACTGGTTAGACACTACGACTACGACTAGGACTACCACAATGAACGAATGTGTGCCGCTTTAGGAATTTTCGCTTTAAAAGGATGAGTGGAAACATCAATCGATTGAAAAGGTATCCGGCTGGTAGAAAAGATGACTCTTTACGGCGCTGGAAGGGCTCCAAAACAAAACGTATACTGGTTACACACTACGACTACGACTAGGACTACTACGAGGAACGAACGGGTGCCGCTTTAAGGAGCTTCGCTCCTAAAAGGTTGAGTGGAAACCTCGATCGGTTGAAAAGGTATCCGGTTTGTTGAGAAGATGGCTCTTTATGGCACTGGCAGGGCTCAGAAACGGGTAAGTGTACTGGTTACACACTACGACTACGACTAGGACTACTACGATCAACGAACGATTGCCGCTTTAGGGACCTTAACTCCTAGAAGGCTGAGAGAAACCTCGATCGGTGTAAAAGGTATCCGGTTGGTAGAGAAGATGGCTCATTACGGCGCTGACAGGGCTCAAAAACGGGTAAGTATACTGGTTACACACTAGGACTACGACTGGGACTACTGCGATGAACAAACGGGTGCCGCTTTAAGGAGCTTCGCCCCTAAAAGGTTGAGTGGAAACCTCGATCGGTTGAAAAGGTATCCGGTTTGTGGAGACGATGGCTCTTTATGGCACTGGCAGGGCTCAGAAACGGGTAAGTGTACTGGTTACACACTACGACTACGACTAGGACTACTACGATGAACGAACGATTGCCGCTTTAGGGACCTTAACCCCTAAAAGGTTGTATGGAAACCTCGATCGGTTGAAAAGGTATCCTTCTTGTAGAGAAGATGGCGCTTTACGGCATTGGCAGGGCTCAAAAACGAAAAGTGTACTAGTTGCACACTCTCACTATGACTAGGAACTCTACGAGGAACGAACGGGAGCAACTTTAAGGAGCTTCGCCCCTAAAAGTTTGAGTAGAAACATCTATCTGTTGAAAAGATATCCGGCTGGTAGAGAAGATTGCTCTTTACGTCGCTGGGAGGGCTCAAAAGCGGGTAAGTATGCTGGTTACACACTACGACTATAACAAGGATTACTACGAGGGACGAACGGTTGCCGCTTTAAGGAGCTTCGCCCCTAAAAGGTTGAGTGGAAACCTCGATCGGTTGAAAATGTATCCTTCTTGTAGAGAAGATGGCTCTTTACGGCATTGGCAGGGCTCACAAACGGGTAAGTACACTGGTGACACTCTATGACTACGACTAGGACTACTATGATGAACGAATGTGTGCCACTTTAAGAAGCTTCGCCCCCAAATGTTGAGTGGAAACCTCGATCAGTTGAAAAGGTATCCAGCTGGTAAAGAAGATGGCTATTTACGGCACTGGCAGGGCTATCAAACGGGTGAGTGTACTGGTTACAAACTACGACTACGACTAGGTCTACTACGATGAACGAATTGGTGCAGCTTTAAGGAGCTTTGACCCTGAAAGGTTGAGTGGAAACATCGATCGGTTGAAAAGGCATCCGGCTGGTAGAGAAGATGGCTCTTTACGGCACTGGCAGGGCTCAAAAACAGGTAAGTAGACTGGTTAGACAATATAACTACGACTAGGACTGCTACGATGAACGAACAAGTGCCGCTTTAAGGAGCTTCGCCCCTGAAAGGTTGAGTGGAAACCTCGATCGGTTTAAAAGGTATCCGGTTTGTAGAGAAGATGGCTGTTTACGGCACTGGCAGGGCTCACAAACGGGTAAAAACACTGGTCACACACTACGACTACGACTTGAACTACTAAGATGAACGAATGGGTGCCACTTTAAGGAGCTTCGCCCCTAAAAGGATGAGTGGAAACCTCAATCGGTTGAAAAGGTATCCGGATGGTAGAGAAGATGGCTGTTTACGGCACTGGCAGGGCTCTCAGACGGGTAAGTACACCGGTTAGACAATACGACTACGACTACTACGATGAACGAATGGGTGCCGCTTAAGAAGCTTCGCCCCTAAAAGGATGGGTGGAAACCTCGATCGGCTGAAAAGGTATCCGGCTAGTAGAGAAGATGGTTCTTTATGGCGCTGGGTGGGCTCAAAAACAAAAAAGTATACTGGTTACACACTACGGCTACGACTAGGACTGCTACGAAGGACGAACGGGTGTCGCTTTAAGAAGCTTCGCCCCTAAGAGGTCGAGTGGAAACCTCGATTGGCTGAAAAGGTATCCGCTTTGTAGAGAACATGGCTCTTTACTGCACTGGCAGGGCTCACAAACGGGTAAGTATACTAGTTGCACACTTCGACTACGACTAGGAATACTACGAGGAACGAACGGGTGTCACTTTAAAGAGCTTCGCCGCTAAATAGTTGAGTGGAAATATCAATCGATTGAAAAGGTATTCGGCTGGTAGAGAAGATGACTCTTTACGGCGCTGGGAGGGCTCCAAAACAAAACGTATATTGGTTACACACAACGACTACGGCTAGGACTACTACGAGGAACGAACGGGTGCTGCTTTAAGGAGCGTCGCCCCTAGAAGGTCTAGTGGAAAGATCGATAGTTTGAAAAGGTATCCGGTTTGTAGAGAAGATTGCTCATTATGGCACTGGCAGGGCTCGCGAACGGGCAAGTATACTACTTGCACACTACGACTATGACTAAGACTACTACGAGGAACGAACGGGTGCCGCTTTAAGGAGCTTCGTCCCTAAAATGTTGAGTGGAAACATTGATCGGTTGAAAAAGTATCCGCCTGGTAGAGAAGATGGTTCTTTACGGCAGTGGCAGGGCTCACAAACGGGTAAGTATACTGGTTACACACTACAACTACGACTAGGACTACTAAGAGGAACGAACCGGTGCCGCTCTAAGAAGCTTCGCCCCAAAAAGGTTGAGTTGAAACCTCGATCGGTTGAAAAAGTATCCGGCTGGTAGAGAAGATGGCTCTTTACGGCACTGGCAGGGCTCAAAAACGGGTAAGTATACTGGTTACACACTACGACTACGACTAGGACTACTGCGATGAACGAACGGGTGCCGCTTTAAGGAGCTTCGCCCCTAAAAGCTTGTATGGAAACCTCGATTGGTTGAAAAGGTATCCGGCTGGTAGAGAAGATGGCTCCTACGGTGCTGGGAGGGCTCAAAAACGAAAAGTATGCTGGTTACACACTACGACTATGACTAGGACTACTACGAGGGACGAACGGTTGCCGCTTTAAGGAGCTTCGCCCCTAAAAGGTTGAGTGGAAACCTCGGTCGGTTGAAAAGGTATCCAGCTGGTAGAGAAGATGGCTGTTTACGGCACTAGCAGGGCTCAGAAACGGGTAAGTACACTGGTTAGACACTACGACTACGACTAGGACTACTACAATGAACGGATGGGTGCCGCTTTAAGAAGCTTCGCTCTAAAAGGATGATTGGAAATCTCGATCGGTTGAAAAGGTGTCCGCCTGGTAGAGAAGATGGCTATTTATGGCACTGGCAGTGCTATCAAACGGGTAAGTACACTGGTTAGATACTACGACTACGACTAGGACTACTACGATTAACGAACGGGTGCCACTTTAAGGAGCTTCGCCGCTAAATGGTTGAGTGGAAACATCAATCGATTGAAAAGGTATCCGGCTGGTAGAGAAGATGACTCTTTACGGTGCTGGGAGGGCTCCAAAACAAAACGTTTACTGGTTACACACTACGACTACGACTAGGACTACTACGAGGAACGAACGGGTGCTGCTTTAAGGAGCTTCGCCCTAAAAGGTTGAGTGGAAACCTCGATCGGTTGAAAAGGTATCTGGTTTGTAGAGAAGATGGCTCTTTATGGCTCTGGCAGGGCTCAGAAACGGGTAAGTGTACTGGTACACACCACGACTACGACTAGGACTACTACGATGAAAGAACAGTTGCTGTTTTAGGGACCTTCACCCCTAAAAGGCTGAGGGAAAACCTCGATTGGTTGAAAAGGTATCCGGCTGGCAGAGAAGATGGCTCTTTACGGCGCTGGCAGGGCTCACAAACGGACAAGTATACTACTTGCACACTACGACTACGACTAGGACTACTACGAGGAATGAATGGGTGCCGCTTTAAGGAGCTTCGCCCCTAAAAGGTTGAGTGGAAACATCGATCGGTTGAAAAATTATCCGGCTGGTAGAGAAGATGGCTCTTTACGGCAGTGGCAGGGCTCACAAAGGGGTAAGTATACTGGTTACACACTACAACTACGACTAGGACTACTAAGAGGAACGAACCGGTGCCGCTCTAAGGAGCTTCGCCCCAAAAATGTTGAGTACAATAGGGTAGAAACACTGGTTACACAGTACGACTACGACTACGACTAAGACTACTACGATGACGAATGGGTGCAGCTTTAAGGAGCTTTGCCCCCAAAAAGGTTGAGTGGAAACATCGATCGGTTGAAAAGGCATCCGGCTAGTAGAGAAGATGGCTCTTTGCGGCACAGGCAGGGCTCAAAAACAGGTAAGTAGACTAGTTATACATTATAACTAGGACTAGGACTGCTACGATGAACGAACAAGTGCCGCTTTAAGGAGCTTCGCCTCTAAAAGGTTGAGTGGAAACCTCGATCGGTCGGAAAGGTATCAAGCTGGTAGAAAAGATGGCTATTTATGGCACTGGCAGGGCTCACAAACGGGTAAGTACACTGGTTAGACACTACGACTACGAGTTGGACTACCACAACGAACGAATGGGTGCCGCTTTAGGAAGCTTCGCTCTAAAAGGATGAGTGGAAACCTCGATCGGTTGAAAAGGTATCCCGCTGGTAGAGAAGATGGCTTTTTATGGCACTGGCAGAACTTTCAAACGGGTAAGTACACTGGTTAGACACTACGACTACGACTACTACAAGGACTACTACGATGAACGAATGGGTGCAGCTTTAAGGAGCTTTTCCCCTGAAAGGTTGTGTGGAAACATCGATCGGTTGAAAAGGTATCCGGCTGGCAGAGAAGATGGCTCTTTACGGCACTGGCAGGGCTCAAAAACAGGCAAGTAGACTGGTTAGACATTTTAACTACGACTAGGACTGCTACGATGAACGAACAAGTGCCGCTTTAAGCAGCTTCGATCTAAAAGGTTGTGTGAAAACATCGATCGGTTGAAAAGGTATCCGGCTTGTAGAGAAAATGACTGTTTGCGGCGCTGACAGGGCTCAAAAGCGGTTAAGTATGCTGGTTACACACTACGACTATGAATAGGACTACTACGATGAACGAAGGGGTGCCGTTTTAAGGATATTCGCCCCTAAAAGGATGAGTGGAAACCTCGATCGGTTGAAAAGGTATCCGGCTGGTAGAGAAGATGGTTCTTTAAGGCACTGGCCGGGCTATCAAACGGGAGAGTGTACTGGTTACAAACTACGACTACGACTAGGTCTACTATGATGAACTAACGGGTGCCGCTTTAAGGAGCTTCGCCCCTAAAAGTTTGAGTGGAAACATTGATCGGTTGAAAAGATATGCGGCTGGTAGAGAAGATGGCTCTTTACGGTGCTGGGTGGGCTAAAAAAACAAAAAAAGTATACTGGTTACACACTACGACTACGACTAGGACTGCTACGAAGGACGAAGTGGTGCCGCTTTAAGAAGCTTCGCCCCTAAGAGGTCGAGTGGGAACCTCGATTGGTTGAAAAGGTATCCGCTTTGTAGAAGAGATGGCTCTTTACTGCACTGGCAGGGCTCGCAAACCCGTAAAAACACTGGTTACACACTACGACTACGACTAGGACTACTACGAGGAACGAACGGGTGCCGCTTTAAGGAGCGTCGCCCATAAAAGGTAGAGTGGAAACCTCGATAGTTTGAAAAGGTATCCGGTTTGTAGAGAAGATGGCTCTTTAGGGCACTGGCCGGGCTCACAAACGGGCAAGTATACTACTTGCACACTACGACTACGACTATGACTACTACGAGGAACGAATGGGTGCCGCTTTAAGGAGCTTCGTCCCTAAAGGTTGAGTGGAAGCATCGATCGGTTGAAAAGGTATCCGGCTGGTAGAGAAGATGGCTCTTTACGGTGCTGGGAGGGTTCAAAAGCGGGTAAGTATGCTGGCTACACACTACGACTATAACAAGGACTACTACGAGGGACGAACGGTTGCCGCTTTAAGGAGCTTCGCCCCTAAAAGGTTGAGTGGAAACCTCGATCGGTGTAAAAGGTATCCTTCTTGTAGAGAAGATGGCTCTTTACGGCATTGGCAGGGCTCACAAATGGGTAAGTACACTGGTGACACTCTACGACTACGACTAGGACTACTATGATGAACGAATGTGTGCCGCTTTAAGAAGCTTCGCCCCTAAATGTTGAGTGGAAACCTCGATCGGTTGAAAAGGTATCCAGCTGGTAGAGAAGATGGCTATTTACGGCACTGGCAGGGCTATCAAACGGGTGAGTGTACTGGTTACAAACTACGACTAGGACTAGGTCTACTACGATGAACGAATGGGTGCAGCTTTAAGGAGCTTTGCCCCTGAAAGGTTGAGTGGAAACATCGATCGGTTGAAAAGGCATCCGGCTGGTAGAGAAGATGGCTCTTCACGGCACTGGCAGAGCTCAAAAACAGGTAAGTAGACTGGTCACACACTATGACTACGACTTGAACTACTACGATGAACGAATGGGGGCCGCTTTAAGGAGCTTCGCCCCTAAAAGGATGAGTGGAAACCTCGATCGGTTGAAAAGGTATCCAGATGGTAGAGAAGATGGCTGTTTACGGCACAGGCAGGGCTCACAAACGGGTAAGTACACCGGTTCGTCAGTAGGACTACGACTTGGACTACTACGATGAACGAATGGGTGCCGCTTTAAGAAGATTCGCCTCTAAAAGGATGGGTGGAAACCTCGATCGGTTGAAAAGGTATCCGGCTGGTAGAGAAGATGGTTCTTTGTGGCACTGGCAGGGCTATCAAACGGGTAAGTACACTGGTTAGATACTACGACTACGACCAGGACTACTACGAGGAACGAACGGGTGCCAATTTTGGGAGCTTCGCCGCTAAATGGTTGAGTGGAAACATCAATCAATTGAAAAGGTATTCGGCTGGTAGAGAAGATGACTCTTTACGGGGCTGGGAGGGCTCCAAAACAAAACGTATACTGGTTACACACTACGACTACGACTAAGACTACTACGAGGAACGAAAGGGTGCCGCTTTAAGGAGCTTCGTCTCTCAAAGGTTGAGTGTAAACATCGACTGGTTGAAAAGGTATTCGGCTGGTAGAGAAGATGACTCTTTACGGCGCTGGGAGGGCTCCAAAACAAAACGTATACTGGTTACACACTACGACTACGACTGGGACTACCGCGATGAACGAACGGGTGCCGCTTTAAGGAGCTTCGCCCCTAAGAGGTTGTATGGAAACCTCGATCGGTTGAAAAGGTATCCGGCTGGTAGAGAAGATGGCTCCTTACGGTGCTGGGAGGGCTCAAGAACGAAAAGTGTACTAGTTGCACACTTTGACTATGACTAGGAATACTACGAGGAATGAACGGGAGCAACTTTAAGGAGCTTCGCCCCTAAAAGTTTGAGTAGAAAAAAAAAGTTTGAAAAGTTTGACATGGCCTCGATCGCTGAGAAGCTCCTGGGGTGGACCGTGGCGCAATATAAATCGATGTAGTAGGAAGGACGCAACATCACGCGCAGTAGCCGCAGGGAGAGCGGCGGTTTCGGCGTATCGCGTTAAACGATCTACGGTGACGATGGCCCATCGGTTGCCAGTGGACGTCAGAGGAAGTGGTCCGTACAAATCGATACCTATGCGCCCAAACGGACGGTCAGGGCAAGGTAGCGGTTGCAGACCAGCTGGTGACATGTGTGCGGACGGTTTGCGGCGTTGGCAAGTGAGACAGGAGCGAACGAACTGCTGGACGTAGCGGTACATCCCGCGCCAGAGGTAGCGTTGTCTAATGCGATGGTAGGTTTTGAATACCCCAGAGGGCGCGCACTGTGGATCAGAATGGAAGGATTCACATATCTCCGACCGCAGACTGCGGGGTATCACGAGTAGCCACTGCCGGCCATCGGCGTCGTAATTGCGTCGGTGTAGGAGGCCGTCACAAATGGCGAAATGGTGAGCTCGACGACGCAAAGCACGCGTGGATGGCGTTGCGGACGGATCAGAGAACAAGTCGATCAGTTGGGCGATCGAATTATCCTTTCGCTGTTCGGTAGCGATGACGTCAACATCAATGGCAGAAACAACAACCGAGGATATTGAGCAGAGCACGTTAGCTTCAGGCAGAGGGGAGCGCGAGAGGGCGTCGGCGTCAGCATGCTGGCGTCCGTTGCGGTAGAGGACGCGGAGGTCGTAGTCTTGTAAGCAAAGAGCCCAACGGGCGAGGCGGCCTGAGGGATTCTTCAATGATGACAGTCAGCATAGTGCATGATGGTCAGTGACGACATCGAATGGGCGACCATACAAATAAGGTCGAAACTTTGTAAGAGCCCAGACGATCGTCAGGCACTCTTTTTCCGTGACGGTGTAGTTTGTCTCGGCTCTTGTGAGCGTACGGCTTGCATATGCCACAACATATTCAGGGAACCCGGGTTTGCGCTGCGCCAGGACAGCGCCGAGGCCTACACCACTGGCGTCCGTGTGCATTTCTGTTGGGGCCGTAGGGGCCGTAGTGGCGGAGAATGGGAGGGGACGTCAACAAGTGGCGGAGCTTCAAGAACGCGTTGTCGCACTCTGACGACCACGAATTGAGGGGCCCGTTACTTCCGAGGAGCTTCGTCAGCGGTGATATAATCGTGGCAAAGTTTCGTATAAAGCGTCGGAAGTATGAGCACAGGCCCACGAAACTACGCAGTTCTTTGACGGACGCAGGTTTTGGGAACTCGGCCACGGCCCGAAGCTTGGCTGGGTCAGGAAGAATGCCATCCTTGGACAAGACGTACCCTAGGATTGTGAGTTGGCGTGCTGCAAAGCGGCACTTCTTCAGATTTAGTTTCAAGCCGGCATTGTTCACACGTGCGAAAACTTCTTTTAGACGTTGGAGATGGGTGGAGAAATCTGGAGGGAAGACAACAACGTCATCGAGGTAATACAAGCACGTGTGCCATTTCAAGTTGCGCAGAACGGTATCCATCATGCGCTCAAATGTCGCAGGTGCATTACACAGACCAAACGGCGGGTTACTTGCCAGGACCCCGAGCGCAGATCGAGTGAAGAAAAAAATTGGGATCCGTGAAGGCTGTCAATTGCGTCGTCGATGCGCGGTAGTGGGTAGACATCCTTGCGAGTGATCTTATTGAGCCGTCTGTAGTCCACACAGAACCGCACAGAACCACCTTTTTTCGCAAAAAGAACAACAGGAGACGCACATGGACTGTCCGAGGGCCGAATGACGTCGCGTTGGAGCATATCGTCAACCTGCTCGTTAATTTGCCGGCGTTCAGCAGGCGACACGCGGTATGGACGTTGCCGTAATGGTGGATGGGCACCAGTGTCAATACGATGCGTAAAAGTGGACGCGCGACCGAGAGAACTTCGCCCGACGTCGAAAGAAGAACGGTATTCTTGCAACAGGTCTAGAAGCAGGGAACGCTGTACTGACGTAAGGTTGTCATCAATGAATGGGCCAAATACATCAGGAGATGATGGGTCAGAAGTAGAAACAGCACTGATGGTACGTGAATCGGGACAACGCGAGTCTTCGGGTACGTCCAAGACTTTTGCGTCGTCGACTGGTTCCACTCTGCCGAGACATTCCCCTCGAACCAAGATAATAGTGTACGGGGATGGGTTGGTCACAAAAATGGGGCGTTGCCCTGGGTGATTTGCATGGTCGCGAAAGGTACTAGCAACCCTTTCCTCCTGGAAGCACGGTAGGATGGCGAAGCAAGTGCAATTGTGTCGGAGAGACCAGTGCAGTAGACCGATACGCCCATCGTCGAGCTTGGAGGCACTATAGTATCGTCTTTCACAAGAATCTTGTTCAGTGTCGAGGGACCGTCTTCTGGAGTCAAATGCGAGAAGGGCGAGAGTTCAATTTCGGCGGCGGCACAATGAATGACGGCGTCGTGGCGGGAGAGAAAATCCCGTCCCAAGATGACGTCATGAGAGCATGCAGGAATGATGATGAATTAGGCGACATACAGAACGTCCTGAAGGACAACGCGAGCTGTGCAGCCTGCTGTATGATTAATACGATGTGAGCTAGCGGTACGAAGGGACAGTCCAGAAATCGGCGTCGTCACTTTTCGAAGCAAGCGCCAAAGGTTTTCGCTCATAACTGATAACACAGCTCCAGTGTCAATAAGAGCAGATGCATGAACACCGTCCACAAGCACGTCAATGACATTAGATGGGCGGCTCTGAGGGCTTTCACAATGCGACAGCGTCGCAGTCCTTGCCTCTGGGACTGCGACGACTAGTTTTCCCGCTCATGAGCAGCAGAACTTGGCCGCATAGGGGACAGAGACGGCGACCTTCGAGCAGACGGACCTGGCCGAGACGACAGTGGCACAGACGGCACTTCCTCGTTATACGAACGGCTAAGGTGGCCAGCAACAGGAGAAGAAGTGGAAGCCGGCTGTAGTCGAGAGCAATAACGGGCTACGTGACCGGCGTAACCACAAGCAAAGCAGATGGGCCGGTTGTCGGGTGTGCGCCATCGGTTTGCCGGGGTGGGTCTCACCCGGAACGGTGGCTGGAAAGGCTGCATGGTGGGCTGAAAATGAGGCTGAGGGGTGGCGCCAACATACGCAGCCGGCATACCCGCTGCAAAGGACGGAGGTCGTGCGGCAGCTTCGGCGTAAGTCACTGGTGCAGGCGCTTAAACGACTGGAGGCGGCTTTGCGACCACTTGGGCGTAACTTGGGGGTGCAGGGGCCGGAAGTTGTTGTGGGTGGCACGCAGGCATTACCTCCGCTATTTCCTGCTCAATCGCTCGGCGGACGGGTGGAAGAATGGTAGTGGCCGATTGTTGAGCAGCCGGTGGGTGGGCAAAGGGCAGGAGAGAGAACTGCCGCGCGATTTCCTCACGTATGAAGGACTTGAGATCTACCAGCAGTGCCACCTGATCACAGCTCGCCTCCAAGCCTGCAAGCCCTGCATCTCGTGGTGTGAGCGACGGGTCATGGAACACTGCCGGCGGAGCTCCTCGTAGCTCCGGCACAGCGTGATGACCTCAGCTACTGTGCCTGGATTTTTGGCAAGCAGCATCGTGAAGGCATCATAGTCAATGCCCTTCATAACGTTCCGGATCTTGTCTGATTCGGACATGCTGTCGTTAGACTTCTTGCACAAGTCCAGGACATCTTCAATGTAACTGGTGAATGATTCACCGGCCTGCTGAGCGCGTTCGCGTAAGCGCTGCTCGGCTTGCAGCATGCGAACGGCAGGGCGGCAAAAAACGTTGGTGATAGCAGTCTTGAAACCGGACCAGGTTGCAAACTCGGACGCGTGGTTGGTGTACCACAAACTTGCAACGCCCGCAAGGTAGAACACCAAGTTTGTCAACTTGCCGGCCTCGTCCCATTTGTTGGGGACGCTCACGCGCTCGTAAATGGCGAGCCAGTCCTCCACGTCAGTGCCATCGGCGCCCGTGTAGATGGGTGGATCGCGGATCCTGGGGACACCGGGACATGGGGGTGGCACGGGAGGAGGCGTTTGCTGAGAGGCGTCGTGGGACATGGTAGATTGCAGCGTACGTGAGCGTAGTTCCAAGGGCATAGAAGGGGATTGTAGCACTCTCCACCAATTTGTTATGGCTTTTATTAGCCGGCACACAGCGAGTCTACACAATGGCGACAGTAACGGCCAAAACACGGGTTCTCCGCGCGAGCAGCGTTCTTTTGGGCAGACCCACTAGAAAGCACATAAGAGTTCGACCCACTTCAGTGTTCGGCGGCTTCTGTACACAAGTGATAAACTGGAGCAAGCAGTTAACAAAGATATAATAGAAAGTGTTCTTGAGCTGGAGCCGGTTCAAATTGAAAGAATTCATAGATTAGGCAGATATGCGCCAAACAAGACACGACCAGTGATTCTGAAGCTTCTTGACTCGAGACAGAAAGGGAGTATTTTGAAGAATTGCTTCAAGCTCAAGAATACTGACCTCGCTATAGGGGAGGATTTCGCTCGCTAAACCCGTGAGACAAGGAAAAAGCTTTGGGACAGCGCCAAAACTAATCGGGAAAAAAGACAAAGTCGCACTAGCATACACCAAGCTTTATATTAACGATGTCGCTTCTGTCTGGGACGACGAAAAGGGTGAAAGGGTACCAGTAGAAAAAAACGGCATGGTAAACCGCCCGAAGACCCGACAACACGCCCAATCAAAGAAATAACGTTACTAACCGTAAACGCCTGCAGTATACTAAATAAATCAGCAAGCCTTGAACGACTACTGCTTGCTCAAGAGCCACACATAGTTGCCATCACGGAAACATGGTTGACGCCTGATATCTCAAACGACGAATTCACTCCCCCGGAGTACGCTGTAATCCGGAAAGATTGTCCCACACGTGGTGGGGGTGTGGCCCTGCTGATAAGCAAATCGATTCCTTTTGTCGTGCTTCCCGATGTTATAGGCGCAGAGGCGGTATTCTGTAAAATTCATTGTGATGGAATTAGCATAGTAACCGGGTGCGTTTACAGAAGCCCCTCATCAGACAACAAATGTATTATAGCGATCCAAGGTTATCTTCAAACTCATGCCCATAACTCTCGACTAATCATCATGGGTGACTTTAACCTTCCCGACATAAATTGAAACAACATGCAGTCCACGTCACAGTCATCGGAGACACTTATTGATTTAATTTTAAATTTCAATCTACAACAAGTCGTGCTTGCGCCAACACGTATAAAAGATCAAACAAAAAGCGTACTCGACCTTATATTGATTAGTGGCCAGTTCCCGTTAAATAAATCAGTCGTCAATGTGATTCCGGGGATATCAGATCACCGCATACCAATCTGTCAGCTCCAACAAGGATATGAAATAACACCACGTTCATCAGTAACTACTGTACAAAATTTCCCTAAAGGTGATGGTGCCAGCATTGTAACCTACTTAGCTCACGAATTTGAAAACTTTTCAAACCTTGCTATACATCCAACGACTGATGTAAATCATCTATGGTCGTGCTTCAAGACTATCGTTGTGTTCTGCGTTACCCACTTTGTCCCACTGAAAACAAAAAGGCAAAAAAACATAATCCTTGGATAACCCACGAAGTTTTACACGCAAAGCGAAAAGTTAAGAGGCTACGCCAAGCAATCAAAAAGAAAGGCAAGAATCCAGTAACCGCATCTAACCTAGCACGTGCTATTACAGACTTCAAACAAAAAGCTAGCTTCGCCAAAAGGCAATATTTTACTTCAACGCTTCCGTGTTACATAAAATACAACCCTCAACGATTATGGAAACATTTTCGCCCTGCCGCTGAAACAAAGACGTGTTTTAGCGATAGCGATAAAACAAACCAGGCCAATATCTTCAACGATTATTTTCAATCTGTCTTTACTGATGACAATGGCACCACTTCTGCGGCCTTGCCTACAGCCCGAATTCCCATTGAACCATTAGTTATAAGCGACCCCGGGATTCTTAACCTACTTTTGAATCTAGACACGAAGAAAGCCAGTGGCCACGATGATATTGCAAATAAATTTCTTTTTCGATACGCAGAACTGTGTAGTAAATACCTCGGCATAATTTATCGCAAATCTATAGAAACAGCAAAACTGCCATCAGAATGGAAAGAAGCAAAGGTGATACCCATACACAAAACCGGAGATACCGCTGTTTCTTCTAATTTTAGACCGATATCCCTCACCATTACGTCATGTAAGATTCTAGAGCATATAATCGCTAAGCATTTAACTATTTTTCTAGAAAACAACAATCTTCTGTCCCCCATCAACATGGCTTCCGGAAAGGTTTATCAACAATCACGCAGCTTACCGAGGTTGTCCACGACCTTGCACACAGTATAAACAACCGTGGCCAAACTGACGTAATTCTACTTGATTTAGCAAAAGCGTTCGATCGAGTGTGTCATACTAAACTGATTTCGAAATTGCAGAACATTATCGGAGATGGGGAAATTACGAACTGGATGAGAGACTTTCTTATAAACCGGTCACAGTTCGTGGTTTTCGAAGGAGTATCGTTGTGGACGGCCCCAGTTAAGTCAGGTGTTCCCCATGGCTCTGTCCTAGGGCCATTAATATTTCTAATTTACATAAATGACATCACTGATAACATAAACTGCAAAATTAAACTTTTCGCAGACGACTGCATTATTTACTGAGCAATTAACAGTTCGGATGACCATTTATCTTTAAATATTTCATTGAGTAAGATTGCTCACTGGTGTGAGCAGTGGCAAATGTTAAATAACCTAACAAAAACAGTTTGCATGACGGTAACCAGGAAAAAAGAACCCTCCGACTTTACCTATACAATTAACGGCGTACCTTTACAAAGGGTTACGCAGCAGAAGTATCTTGGCGTCACCTTGACTTCCGAATTGAGATGGGATGCACACATTAACATTGTTACAGCATCGGCTTTACGTAAACTGTTTTTTTATACGAAGGCGTTTACCCTTCGCGCCGACAAATACTAGGCTCCTAACTTACACCACATTCGTGCGACCAATCTTGGAGTAGGCTAACACTGTGTGGTTCCCGCAAGGTGTTACTAATATAGCAAAAGTTGAACGGGTTCAAAGGAAGGCCATTAGGTTTATACATAATAAGTACAAACGCACCGACTCGCCCAAAAACCTTTTAGAAACCTCCGGTCTACCCATGCTTGCAACAAGAGCAAAAATCGCGCGTCTCAAATTTTTACACCACATTCTGCATAACCACAGCCGGATCGATGCATCCAGGAACATATCTTTGGCAGAATCACGAACACTACGACATAAACATGCATACACTATCAAAGAATACTCTTCCAACAACGACTGTTTGAAGCAATCCCTTTTCCCCCTGTCAATCAGCGAATGGAATAGGTTAGATCCCTCCATTACTAACGCACCATCACTGGCAAAATTCACTTCAAAAATTGAGACTATACTTTGAGACAACGGCTTTCTTCAACCATGACCTCCATTATTGTTTTCCAGTAGTATTTATTTGGATGTATAAGTATACACAATGCCTTCTCTATATAAAACTGTATTGATTCTTTTTATGGAGCAAAGATTCAGTTCGCTGCTTCCGAAGTGTGAATATTTGGAGTGCATAAATACCTATGTCTAATGTTTCTATGTAACTAGGATTATTATTACCAATTTTAAAATAACTACAGTTCTGTATGCCGCCTGTAAGAAAGTACTTAGCATTCATTGTTTTCTGATACTCATGCCCTCCTGCTTTGGTCTCGTAAGAGACTGGCAGTATTGTAAATAAATAATAAATAAATAAATACCAACACACATACACACATACATATACTCACATACCTACAAATACATACACACATACATGCATACACACACATACACACTCAAACATACACACATGCGCTCATACACATATACACGTAAATACATACACAATTACATACACACATACACACATACAAACAAACATACATACACACATGTGTACACACATACATACACATATACACACATACCTACACATACACCAACACAGATACACACACATACGCACACATGCACACACACATACATACATACATACACACATACACGTAAACACACTTTTATATACACACATACATACACAAGCAAAGACATACAAACACATACACACATACAGATACACATGCGCTCATACATATACACACATACATACATACACATATACATACACACAAACACATGCATACACACATACGCACATACATACAAACATACATAGACAAATACACTCATACACACATACACAGATACATACACCCATACATACACATACACACATACATACACGCACATACATACACACACCGACAAACACACATACACACATACCTACACACATACATACATACACACATACATGCACACACATACATGCACTCAGATACATACACACATACGCACACACATGCACACGTACACACATACATAGATACACACATCCATACACACACATACATACACTCATACACACATACACACACATACATACATACACACATACATACATACCTACATACTTACATACACACAGATATACACATACACACACATATATACACACATACATACACACAAGCATACACACAATCATGCACATTCATACACACATATACACACATATATACACACACATACACACATACATACACGCACATACATACATACATACATACATACATACACATACACACATACCTACACATACATACATGCATACACACATACATGCACACACATACTTACGCACATACGCACACACATAAACACATACATACACACGCACACACACATACATACCTACACAAACACACACATACACACACATACACACATACATATATACACACACGCATACATACATACACACACATGCATACAATGATACATACACACACATGCATACAATCATACATACACATACGTACATACATACGTTCATATATTCACAATTCATATATACACACACATACTTACATACATACATCACACATACATACACACACATACACACACACTTACATAGACACACACAATCACACACACATACATACACACACATACACACTTACACATACATACACACACATTCAGTTTATTCAGAATTGAAATACAAGTGATACAAGTGCATGTGCCATGTACAAATACAGAAGGAGGCCTCAAAGTCGCGAGACTGTGAGTGAGACCTTCTATAAATTCATACATGAGAGATACAACGCAATAGTAAAGAGTGGTAAGGAAAGAAAATTTAAGGTGTACAAAATGTACAGATAAGCACGAAATAGCGAACGTAAGATATAAAAAAATGTACAGCTAAGTATGCAAAAACTAACAAGAAAATGCAATAACATTCACTCTGTATAATATCAAGCATTATTACGGTAAGGATAGAAAAATTAAGATATACAAAATGTACAGATAAACACGAAATAGCGAACATAAGATATACAAGGTGTACCGATGAGCACAAAAAGCTAACAGAAAAATGCAATAATATTCAATCCATATATTATCATGCACTAGAAATTTAATAAGTGCGAACGCAAAGCCTTTTTTAAACATTTCGAGGGATCTAATTTTGATCTCCAAAGGTAAAGCATTCCACAGGAAAACAGATGAAAATTCTGTGGTAAGCTTGCCATATTTAGTTCTAGGTTTCGGTAAAAGGAAGTTATTAGCGGATCAGCGGACGACGGACCCGTGCAAGACTGGTTCAACCTATTCGAGGTCCACGCCGCCGCTGCATCTTGGTCGGAACGGGAGATGGTTACGAACTTCAGCGACTACGTCACCGGTAAGGCATTCAAATTTTACCTAATTCACGTATTTGAGAACGGCGAGTCATGGCAATAAATCAAAGAGGAGATGATTACTCGTTTCAAAGAATATCATGAAGACCTGTTCATACCTCATCAGCGGAAGGCTTTTCAACTGACCCATCACAGTTACGCAAAGTCTTCCCGCAGTAAGCCTATGTTAAAAACGAGATCTCAGAGAAAATATACCGCCATTGTACCATCATACGACTCTTCCGAAAAAACGTCACGCATTCGAACACCGACTAGTAACGTGCACGTCGCAACAGACAAGGTAAAGCGTCCGTATACCGAAAGGAATCTAAAAAATTTCGCCAAAAAACTGAACCTAAACCCGCCTTTCCGAAGAGAAATGAAATCGGCATTTTCAACGTGTTCACTGCAGCACAACACTTCAGATTTTACAGAACCACCAAAATGCCTTGATGCATCGTGTCACACACAAGGCCCAAACGGTTTCGAGCGTGTGACGGAATTTACTTGTGACGAGCTGGTGAATCCTCGCAATACCAGCCCCCACCCTGACGTTCCCGACCAGGGTCGTTCGACAGACACTGTTAGCCTAACTACGCAGCAAAAAGAAAAACTACACCATCAGAACCACCTGAAGCCATGTCTGTTGTGCTCTCATCATCAAATGACAACACACATGTGAGTCAAAGCACTGCAGGAATTTCGAATCCACCAACGCCGGCGCAATGTACACTGACAGAAGCATTTACAATCAATGATGACTCACAACCATCTTGGGAGCTTTCTCATCAGTCTGTCACGATGCTTTCATCGCAAGACAAGCCCAGCAGTACAGTATCGACCACCGACTATCTACTGATCACATCACCATGCAAAGAAAAGCAGACTCATGTTCCTGAGAGATGCCCATCTGACCAACTTTCGCAAGAAGACGAGCAATTTCAACAAAGGCAACTCCACGAACTCCAAGAACTGCAACGGCTACTCGAACAAGAACAACGATCAAGTGACACCTTCTCACGAGTACACTTGTGGCTGAAAGATCATCAGAGACAACATCAATTAAAGAAGCAAAGACGAAGTCGATGCCTAAGCCATCTTCGCAGAAAGCAACGTCGACAAAGTTTCCTGCACCACTTCTCAACGCCGTGTCTACGATTCAACAAACTGAGAGAAGACCACAGAAAGCTACGAAAGAGACGTGCAGCTACCACGTGTACAATGAAGGAACAAAGGCATCATACCATCAGCTTCGGTTCTCGCACATGCCGGCTGCAAGCACTCGTTCTCTCTCAGCCACGACACAAAAAGCAGCGTCTACGACGGAGAACTTCGTGCCTACGACATCCGACTCTCAAATGCTATAAGTACTTCGACCCTTGTTCATTCATGACGAGAATCGCTGTGTCATCAGTAATTTCTACGTTCAAGGCGTGCTTCAGTTGGCCAGAGCGCAACCGTCAACCTCGCCCACCAGAGTTGTCATGAAATTCATCGGACTGCTCAATCGGCCTTGAAGATTTAGTGAGATTTTAGAACTCCGTCTGGACGTGAAACTGTGAATTTGGGCATTGTTTTGTTCATTCACTTCTTTTTTTGTAATAGTTTGTAACCAGTACCATCTTTCGGGGAGAGAGGGAATCGTGTGATGTATGAAGCGATGGTTGGTAGAAGCCGGGAAGGAAGAAGTGCAGAATGGAATAAACATGGGGTATGAGCCAGGCCACGTCACCCAGTCATCGTAGCGTCACATACACATACACACATACATACATACACTCATATACATACATACATACATACATACATACATACATAAATACATACATAATTCATACACACATACATACACACATACTCCTATACATACATATACATGCATACATACATGCACACACAAAAAATACATACACACATACATACACAATCATACACACATACATACACACACAAACACACACAAACACTTACATACACACACCTAGATACACACATACACACACATACGTTGATACACACATACACACATACATACATACACATACATGCATACACACACTTACATACGCACATGCGTACACACAGACACATGTATACACACATACAAACATACATACAAACATACATACACAAATACACCTATGAATACACACATACATACACAAATACATACATACACACAAATGCACACACATACATACATACATGCATACACATACATACACAAATACATACACACATACATACACACATACACACACATACACTCATATATATGTAGACATACATACACACACATACACATACATACATACACACACACTTACACACACATACATACACATATACACACATACATACACATACACACACACATACATACACACGCACACACATAAAACAGATACACACACATATGTACACCCACACATATATACACACATACACGCATATGCACACACATACATACACACACATACACTCATACACACACATAAATGCATACATACACACATCCACATATACATACATACACACATACACACATACATACACATACACACACATATTTACACGCATACATACACACATACATACACACAAGCATACACACAATCATACACAACCATACACACATACATACACATACATACATACAGACATACATCAATACACACATACCTACACATATACCAACACACACACATACACACATACATACGCACAAATACACACATACAAAAAACATACATACGCACACATACACTCAAATACATACACACACATACATGCATACACACACATACACACACATACATACACACATGCGCTCATACACATATACACATACATACACACATACACACACATACGCACATACATACACACACATACACAAATACTTACACACATACATACATAAATGCATACACACATACATGCACACACATACTTACGCACATACGCACACATATATACACATAAACACATACATACACAAATAAACACATACATACACACACATACACGCACACGCACACACACATACATACACACACAAACACACATACACACACATACACACATACATACACACACATACACACACATAAACACACTTATATGCACACATACATACACACATATACACACACACTTACATACACACACACATTCACACACATACATACACACATACGCACTTACACATACATACACACACATACAAACACATAAACACATACACACATACATGCAAACACATACATACATACACACATACGTACACGCATACTTACACACATATGTACACAGATACATACACACACATACATACACGCATACACACATACACGCATACACATACATACATACATACACATACACACATATACACACATATATACATACATACACACATACATACATACACACACATACACCCAGGTACACACATACACACATGCACATACATACATACATACATACATACACACATACACTTACATACACACATACAAACCAAACACACACATACACATACATGCACACACACATACATACACACACAGATACACACATGCATACACACTCCTACATACGTACACACATACACACATACACATACACATTCATACACACACATATAAATACATACATATATACATACATACATATACATACACACACATGCACACATATGCAAACATACACACAGACATACGCACACATACACACACATACATACATACACACATATACACATATATACACACATACACACACACACATACATGCACACACATGCACACATGCATACACACAAGCATGCATACATACATACATACATACATACATACATACATACATACATACATACATACACATACATACACACATACACACTCATACACACAGATACACACATACACATATGCATACACAATCATACACACATACATACACACACATACCTACACATACATGATGATGTTTGATGTTTTATGGCGCAAGGACCGTTTCACGGCCAAAGAGCGCCAGTTCATCTTGCTAAAAAAAGGACAATGATTGTGATAAGCGGCTGTATAAGGGCCATAAAATTCCTCGCGGTAAGGCGGGTAAAAACATACAAGTAATAAAGTCATGACCATGCCGTGAAAGGTGTGTGTGGTGTGAATAGATGACAAAAGTTGGTGATAATAAAAGACGATGGTGGATATGTATGGCATTAGCACAAGTGCCTCACTCGTTCATACCCTTGCGTCCAAGGGCCGTGAGGCAAGTGCTTTCTTGTGTACCGCAGCAAAAACCACTCTGGAGAGGTCATGCTACGGGATGCCTGGGTATATGATATGAAAACTATGAATTTCTTTAAAAAACGCTAACAATGATTTGTGACTAAAAAGCGGTTCCTACCGACAGAACATTGCAGGGTGTAAAGGTATATGCTGTCGGTAGGGTAGTGGAAAGTGTTGTTCTCTTACAGTGTCCAATTGTTTGCACTCAATTAAAATGTGAAGGACTGTCAATGGTTCACCACATCTGTCACACAATGGTGGATCGCCACCAGACAAAAGGTGTGTGTGTGTCATGTATGTGTGTCCTATGCTGAGTCTCGTTAGTATTACCTCTGTATGACGCGATTTCGATACGGGCAGCCAATGACCAAGGTGTGGCTTAATAACGTGTAGTTTGTTTTGTGTGTGTGTATCCCACTTGCTTTGCCAGTATACTCTGAGGTTTCGTTTGAGAGACGGCTTGAGATCAAGGGCCGGGATCGATATGGGTGTAGGGGCAGTGCTTTTGTGGACGGATGCAGCGAGCTGATCCGCCCCTCACGTTGCCTTGTATCTCACGGTGCCCTGGCACCCAGCACACTACAACATGTTGTTTGAGTGTGTAGAGTGTGCATAAAATGGAGTAAAGTGAGACAAGGACTGGGTTTTTTTTTTAAAAGCGTGCAGAGCCGTTATTACACTGAGGGAGTCTGTATAAATTACTGCTTTTTGCATTTGTAATTGCTTGATGTGTTTAGCCGCCGAAAGTATCGCATAGGCTTCCGCTGTGAAGATACTTGTGTCTGGATGTAGAGGGCCAGCATCCCAAAAGGATGGACCGACAGCAGCGTAGGACACAGAGGAGTTAGTCTTGGAGGCATCTGTGAAGAACTCAGGACGTGTGTATTTGTGTTGAAGTTCGAAAAAGTATGTTCGGATATGGGCAATAGGTGCATGTTTTGTAACTTCTAGAAAAGACACATCGCAGTGTATAGTCTGCCACTGCCACGGAGGTGGGTATGCTACAGGAGCCATTAAACTGTGTTCAAGTGACACTGCAGTTTCTTCAGCTAGACACTTCAGGCGAACTGAGAAGGGCTGCCTCATCGAAGGCCTGTTTGGAAACAGAGTTGAGCTCGACAAATCATTAATTGTAGAGTATGAGGGGTGCTCTTTGTCTGCTTTCACCTTAAGGAAATAAACAAAGGACATGTAAGTTCTCTGCAGATGAAGCGACCACTCATTCGACTCAACATAAAGGCTTTCTACGGGCTGGTGCGAAAAGCACCCGTAGAAAGGCGGATGCCCAAATGGTGCACGGGGTCCAGCATCTTCAAGGCACTTTGAGTAGCAGACTGATAGACAACGGCCCCATAAGTCTAAGCGGGTGCGAATGAGGCTTCTATAGAGGTTCATGAGGCATTGCCTATCACTACCCCATGTAGTACGTGACAACACTTTTATAACATTCATGGCTTTTAAACATTTTGTTTTTAAATACTTGATGTACGGTACGAAGGTCGACTTGTTGTCCAAGATTAAGCTAGGAATTTATGCTCCGCATTCACAGACAGACGTTGACCGTTCAATTCAATGTCGGGTTCTGAGTGCATGCCTCTCTTTTCGGGAGAACAAGACACACGTGCTCTTTTGTGGGTTCAGTCGGAATCCGTTTTCCCCTGCCCATTTGGAGACCTTGTTTAAACCTAACTGAACCTGTCGCTCACACATTACCAGATTGCAAGATCTAAAGCCAAGCTGGACGTCGTCGACATATGTACAATAAAACATATTGCGAGGGATGGACAAGTGCAAGGAATTCATCTTGATGAGAAAAAGTGTGCAGCTAAGTACACCACCTTGTGGCACCAATGTTTCCTGGACGAATGTTTGGGAAAGAACCATGCCCACTCGGACACGGAATGTCCGGTTTGACAGGTAACTTTCGATTATGTGAAACATTCTTCCGCGCACGCCAAGGTGGGACAGGGTCTCTTAGAATTCCGAAACGCCATGTTGTATCATAAGCCTTTTCGATATCGAGGAATACAGAGAGAAATATTGTTTATGGACGAAGGCGTCTCTGATCTGTGCCTCGGATACGAACAAGGTGGTCTGTGGTGGATCTACTTTCTCGAAACCCGCACTGAAATGGGTCGAGCAAATTGTTTGTTTCAAGGAAATGTACAAGTCCTGCAGTTTATCATTTTTTCGAAGATTTTGCACAAGCAGCTTGTGAGTGCAATAGGCCTATAACTCGAAGGTAAAGAAGGGTCCTTGCCCTCTTTCAAAATGGGAATTATAATATCCTCTTTCCAGGAGTTAGGATAGTGCCAGAAAACCAGATAGCATTGTACAAACAAAGTAAGGTTTTTCGTGTTTCGATCGGTAGGTTTTTTAACATTTCATAAACGACACGGTACAGAACCTGGGGCAGAAGTACTGCAGGAGTTTAGAGACACTCGTAGCTCAGCTAGACTGAACGCTTGATTATATGCCTCGTATCCAGTGCATTTATGTTCGAGTTTCTGCTTTTCTATTCTTGTTCTGTATTTTTGGAAAGTGTCAGTATAGTGGGATGAGCTGGACACCTGTTCGAAGTGTGCACCGAGGAAGTTTGCCTGATCTTCCAAGGTGTCACCCTGAGTGTTTACGAGTGGAAGTGTGTGTACTTGTTTTCCTGCTATCCTACCGACCATGTTCCAGACTTTAGCTTCCTGTGTGTATGAATGGATCCCTGACAAAAACTTCTGCCAGCTTTCTCTTCTGGCCTGCCGACACGTTCTCCTGCCTTGAGACTTTATTTTCTTGAAGGTGTCGAGATTTTCGGCTGTCGGTGAGTTTCGAAGCAGCCTCCAAGCTCTGTTTTGCTGTTTGCGCGCGTTTCGGCATTCAGAGTTCCACCATGGCACACGCCGTTTTCCAGGGTGTCCATTTGTTTGTGGGATGCATTTTGTTGCAGCATCAATCAAAAGTGCTGTGAAGTAGTTGACAGCAACATCAATGTTCAAAGTACTTATGTCATTCCAACCTAGGCGAGCGATGGTATAAAAGTGTTCCCAGTCGGCTCTGTTTATGAGCCACTTGGGAACACGTGATGGAAACTCACTTACTGTATTTGTGCTCAAAACTATGGGGAAGTGGTCACTTCCGTACAGATTACTGACGACTTTCCACTGGAGCAGAGGAACAAGAGATGGGGATACTATGCTTAGGTCTATGAAGGAGTAGGTGTTATTGGCGAGATTATAATAGGTTGATTCTTTTCGATTTAGGAGACACGCGCTCGAGGAGAGAAGGAACTGTTCAATCAGTCGACCTCGCGCGTCATACCGAGAGTCACCCCATAGCCTGCTTTGCGCATTAAAGTCTCCAAGGAGAACGTAAGGGCTCCGGAAGTTCATCAACTAAAGAGTGTAAATCACGTTTTTGCAGCTGATAGCTAGGAGGAATGTAGATAGTGCAGATTGTGATGAGTATATCAAAAAGAACTGCTCGAAAAGCCACTGCCTCAAGCGATGTTTGGAGTTGTAAGTGTGTGCATGCAATTCCTTGATTCACAATGATGGCAACACCTCCGGAATGATGTCGTGGCATCATCACGGTCCTTTCGGAAAATAACGTATTTACGAAGAAAATTTTGTGTGTTTTGAATTAAGGTGTGTTTCTTGTACACACAGCACTTTTGGTGAGTGTTCGTGTAAGAGTTCTTGGATGTCGTCAAGTTTTCTGAGAAGGCCCCTGACGTTCCATTGTATAATTTGAGTGTTCATGGTGAATGTAAAATAGTGCTGTGTGTACGAAAAGCGAGTGGCTGTTTAGACAGGGAGTTTGAGTTCACTTAACAGGGCCGTCACCAGGCCCTGTTATCGGCTTTTTTGTTTTCTTAGCGCGCTCCAAGGAGCCACGCCGCTCTTTCGGCACCAAGGGTGCCGACGTATCCATTGCCTCCTCGGAGGCACTGGATGCCCGCACGTGCGGGCTGCTAGTTCGAATTTCGGGCCTCGCCTGGTGAGGTGAGGCCTTGAGACCCGAGGACTCTGGAGTCTCCGGTCTCTGTTATGGGAGTAGGCGGTGTAGCCTGGGCTACAACCGCCTTGGGGGCAGGTGCCACAACCTCCGGCTCGGTATGCGCGGGCTGAAGGAGTGGCGAGGGCTGGTGCGGCGGTGCCCCTTGACGCGCCGCATCAGCGTATGTAGCTCTATAGAATGGAGCGACTCTTCGCCAGTGCTTCCTTAAATGTAATGTTCTCCTTCACCTTCAACGTAATTATTTCTTTTTCTTTTTTCCAGTATGTGCAGGAGCGTGAATATGCGGCATGGTTTCCTTCGCAGTTTACACAGTGTGGCGGTTGTTTGCAGTTCTCAGGCAAGTGGCCTAGGACTCCACATTGTGCACAAGTCTGGCGACCGCGACAGGTTTTAGAGCCATGGCCATACCTCTGGCATTGGAAGCAACGACGAGGGTTTGGTATGTACGGCCTGATCGATGTCTTTGTGTATCCTGTTTGAATAGATTCCGGTAGTTTACTGGATGCAAATGTGAGTATTAGGTGTTTCGTTGGTATTTCCTTATTGTCTCTCCTGATGATAATTCTCTGTACATTATTGACATTTTGGCTCTTCCACCCTTCCAAAAGTTCAGTTTCGGTCAAGTCAAGTAAGTCTGGGTCAGATATCACTCCGCGAGTGATGTTCATAGATCTGTGTGGTGTTACGGTGATCGGTACGTCACCAATTATTGAGAGGCTGTCTAGCTTTACAAATTGTGTTTTGTCCCGAATTTCTAGAAGAAGGTCTCCGATAGCCATTTTGGTTACTTTGTATCCAGCCCCGAGAGTTTCAGTAAGACACTTGGCAACTACGAAAGGAGATACGGTCCTGGCTTGCTTTCCGGTTTTTTCACAGTGAATGACGTGGAAGTGGGGCAAAAGTTTCTATTGGCTGCTTGAAGAAATTTATGTCGTCGGTGCGTACCCGCTTTAGGCCAGTACAATCAGACAGTAGAGGGAATGGGCCATGCATGCCGGTCTTATTTTTGTTCAGCAGCGTTGGCGGCCACCCACCACGGAGCCCAACAAGGGGACGCTGCAAGTTTGCAGGTGCTGAAAGCTTGCAGACGTCAGCCGTACAACACTGCCATAACCCAATGCGCCTAGACCAAGGTAGGCTATTTGCACAGGGTTAACCCTTGCCGCCAGGAAAATTGGAAGTAAACAGAAGAGAGTAGAAGACAGGACAGATAGATAGTGAGAGATAAAGACGAATATGTAGGGAGAGAGAGATAGGAAAAGGCGACTGCCGATTTCCCCTGGGTGGGTCAGCCGAGGGGTGCCGTCTACGTGAAGCCGGGGCCATAGGGGTGTGTTGCCTCTGCCAGGGGGCCTTAAAGGTCAAATCACCCAGCGTCGGCTCAACCCCCAGGATCCCCTTTTCCCCGGACACGGCAAAGCCACGCACGGCTAGGCGTGGCAGGGAGTCAAAACTCCCCCGTTAGCTCGGGTCCGTGGTGTCGCTACACACCAAACGCCTACTTGCGCAGGCGCCCCTGCGGGCATACATACACATACAAGCACTCATACACACACATACAGGCACATACATACATACACACGCACACACACACACACACACACATATATATATATATATATATATATATATATATATATATATATATATATGCTTCAGTACTTAGGCCAGACAGCGACACCATTCAGACTGCGGTTTAATAACCACAAGGCGCATGTCACAACTTTTCCTAACCTACCCCTATCTAAGCACCTGAATGCGACAGGACATTCAATCGATAACCTAACAGCAACCATATTAGAATGTGGTTTTAGGTCTCACACGAACGGGAAGCACTCGAATCATTTCTCATCTACAAATTTAAAGCACTGTCATTCGGCATTAACGAAAGCGAAGGAAAACTCACATTTCTGGGCGCACGTTCAGCAACGGGATCACTATGTCATGGACAAGACTAAATTCCCTATCACATGTCTGCAGCTTTCATCAGTTTTCAGCCTGTTACACACAATTCTGTTATATTTCGTTCTCATGAATGCCATGTATCTCACTTTTCCCTAAGTTTGTTTTTCAAATCACCATCGCCACATAATTCACCTATGTTTTCTTTATATTGCTGATCTCCTTGCTTTACACCTGTTTTTTGTTAATTCTTTTAGCGCATTGTTGCTGGTTGTTTACCTATGTTTCTTGGTAGTTCATCGAGTTGTTTTAACGCAATATTGTTAAATGCATTCGTGGTACATAATCACCCTTGTTATGTTGATCCTTTCCATGACTGTGAAAAACGCCCTTTTTGCTGCCCAGGCTTCACCGTATATTATCATTTCGTGATATAGTCATGTCATTATCATATCGCGCTGTTTCGCATGTTGATTTGTGTGCCACTGTCATATATGTGACATTTGATATTAAATAGACACGTGTTGGGGGCCCCCAATGTATATAAGCAGCACGTTGACGTTTGCAATGTATTCCCTGACAAAGGCCGGACCCCGGCCGAAACGTAGGATCAATTAAAGTTTTTCGCACGTTTGTCCACTCAAGCCAATTTCTATATATATATATATATATATATATATATATATATATATATATATGTCTATATATATACAGACATACACACTACATACACACATACACACATACACACATAAACACACATACATGCACACATACATATACACACATACATACACACATACACACTTACATAGCCCCGCCGCTGTGGTCTAGTGGCTAAGGTACTCGGCTGCTGACCCGCAGGTCGCGGGTTCGATTCCCGGCTGCGGCGGCTGCATTTCCGAAGGAGGCGGAAACGTTGTAGGCCCGTGTGCTCAGATTTTGGTGCACGTTAAAAAACCCAGGTGGTCGATATTTCCGGAGCCCTCCACTACGGCGCCTTTCATAATCATATCGTGGTTTTGGGACGTTAAAACCCACAAATCAATCAATCAACACACATACACACATACACACATACATTCACATATACATATATATATAGACATACATACATACATACATACATACATACATACATACATACATACATACATACATACATACATACATACATACATACATACATACAAATACACGCACATACAAACATACATACACACATGCACACATAATCATACACACACATAAATACACAGATACACATACATACACACATATATACATACGCACACACATAACACACACATACATACACTTATGCACAAACATATACATACACACCTACATAGACACACACATACACACATACATACACACATACATACACAAGCACACACATACAAACACGTGCACACATATAGACACACTTGCACAGATACGTAAACACACGTGTGTGTGTTTACGTATGTAAGAAGGGGTGCCGCTTTAAAGAGCTTCGCTCCTAAAAGGTTGAGTGGAAACATCGATCAGTTGAAAAGGTGTCCGGCGGGTAGAGAAGATGGCTCTTTACAGCACTGGCAGGGCTCACAAACGGGCAAGTGTACTGGTTACACACTACGACTATGACTAGGACTACTACGAGGGACGAACGGGTACCGCTTTAAGGTGCTTCGCCCCTAAAATCTTGAGGAAAACCCTCGATCAGTTGAAAAGGCATCCGGCTGTTAGAGAAAATGGCTCTTTACGGCGCTGGCAGGGCTCACAAACGGGTAAGTATACTGGTTACACACTACGACTACGACTAGGACTACTACGAGGGACGAACGGGTGCCGCTTTAAGGAGCTTCGCCCCTAAAAGGTCAACTGGAAACCTCAATCGGTTGAAAAGGTATCCGGCTGGTAGAGAAGATGGCTCCTTACGACACTGGCAGGGCTCACAAACGGGTAAAAACACTGGTTACCCACTACGACTACGAATAGGACTACTACAATGAACGAATGGGTGCCGCTTTAAGGAGCTTCGCCCCTAAAAGGATGAGTGGAAACCTTGATAGGTTGAAAAGATATCCGGCTGGTAGAAAAGATGGCTCTTTATGGCGCTGGTGGGCTCGAAAACAAAAAGTATACTAGTTGCACACTTCGACTATGACTAGGAATACTACGAGGAACGAACGGGTGCCACTTTAAGGAGCTTCGCCACTAAAAGGTTGAGTAGAAACATCAATCAGTTGAAACGGTATCTGGCTGGTAGAGAAGATTTCTCTTTACGGCGCTGGGAGAGCTCAAAAACGAAAAGTATACTAGTTACACACTACGACTACGACTATGACTACTACAAGAAACGAACGGGTGCCGCTTTAAGGAGCTTCGCCCCTAAAAGGCTGAGTAAAAACATCGATCGGCTGAAAAGGTATCCGGCTGGTAGAGAAGATGACCCTTTACGGCACTGGCAGGGCTCAAAAAACGGGTAAGTATGCTGGTTACACAGTACGACTATGACTAGGACTACTACGAGGGACAAAAGGTTGCCGCTTTAAGGAGCTGGGCTCCTAAAAGGTTGAGTGAAAACCTCAATCGGTTGAAAAGGTATCCTTCTTGTAGAGAAGATAGCTCTTTACGGCACTGGCAGGGCTCACAAACGGGTAAGTACACTGGTGACACTCTTCGACTACGACTAGGACTACTATGATGAACGAATGGGTGCCGCTTTAAGGAGCTTCGCCCCTAAATGTTGAGTGGAAACCTCGATCGGTTGAAAAGGTATCCAGCTGGTAGAGAAGATGGCTGTTTACGGCATTGGCAGGGCTTATAAACGGGTAAGTACATTTGTTAGACACTACGACTACGACAAGTACTACTACGATGAACGAATGGGTGCCGCTTTAGGAAGCTTCTCCCCTAAAGGGATGAGTGGAAACCTTGATCGGTTGAAAAGGTATCCGGCTCGTAGAGAAGATGGCTCTTTGTGGCACTGGTAGGGCTCAAAAACAGGTAAGTAGACTAGTTAGACATTATAACTAGGACTAGGACTGCTACGATAAACGAACAAGTGCCGCTTTAAGGCGCTTCTCCCCTAAAAGGTTGAGTGGAAACCTCGATCGGTCGGAAAGGTATCCAGCTGGTAGAGAAGATGGCTGTTTACGGCACTGGCAGGGCTCACAAACGAGTAAGTCCACTGGTTAGACACTACGACTACGACTAGGTCTACCACAATGAACGAATGTGTGTGCCGCTTTCGGAAGTTTCGCTCTAAAAGGATGACTGGAAACATCAATCGATTGAAAAGGTATCCGGCTGGTAGAAAAGATGACTCTTTACGGCGCTGGGAGGGCTCCAAAACGAAACGTATACTGGTTACACACTACGACTACGACAAGGACTACTACGAGGAACGAACGGGTGCCGCTTTAAGGAGCTTCGCTCCTAAAAGGTTGAGTGGAAACCCCGATCGGTTGAAAAGGTATCCGGTTTGTTGAGTAGATGGCTCTTTATGGCACTGGCAGGGCTCAAAAACGGGTAAGTATACTGGTTACACACTAGGACTACGACTGAGACTACTGCGATGAACAAACGGGTGCCGCTTTAAGGAGATTCGCCCCTAAAAGGTTGAGTGGAAACCTCAATCGGTTGAAAAGGTATCCGGTTTGTAGAGAAGACGGCTCTTTATGGCACTGGCAGGGCTCAGAAACGGGTAAGTGTACTGGTTACACACTACGACTACGACTAGGACTACTACGATGAACGAACGATTGCCGCTTTAGGGACCTTAACCTCTAAAAGGTTGTATGGAAACCTCGATCGGTTGAATAGGTATCCTTCTTGTAGAGAAGATGGCGCTTTACGGCATTGGCAGGGCTCAAAAACGAAAAATGTACTAGTTGCACACTTTCACTATGACTAGGAACTCTACGAGGAACGAACGGGTGCAACTTTAAGGAGCTTCGCCCCTTAAAGTTTGAGTAGAAACATGTATCGGTTGAAAAGATATCCGGCTGGTAGAGAAGATGGCTCTTTACTGCGCTGGGAGGGCTCAAAAGCGGGTAAGTATGCTGGTTACACACTACGACTATAACAAGGATTACTACGAGGGACGAACGGTTGCCGCTTTAAGGAGCTTCGCCCCTAAAAGGTTGAGTGGAAACCTCGATCGGTTGAAAAGGTATCCTTCTTGTAGAGAAGATGGCTCTTTACGGCATTGGCAGGGCTCACAAACGGGTAAATACACTGGTGACACTCTACAACTACGACTAGGACTACTATGATGAACGAATGTGTGCCGCTTTAAGAAGCTTCGCCCTAAATGTTGAGTGGAAACCTCGATCAGTTGAAAAGGTATCCAGCTGGTAAAGAAGATGGCTATTTACGGCACTGGCAGGGCTATCAAACGGGTGAGTGTACTGGTTACAAACTACGACTACGACTAGGTCTACCACGATGAACGAATGGGTGCAGCTTTAAGGAGCTTCGCCCCTGAAAGGTTGAGTGGAAACATCGGTCGGTTGAAAAGGTATCCGGCTGGTAGAGAAGATGGCTTTTTTACGGCACTGGCAGGGCTCAAAAACAGGTAAGTAGACTGGTTAGACAATATAACTACGACTAGGACTGCTACGATGAACGAACAAGTGCCGCTTTAAGGAGATTCGCCCCTGAAAGGTTGAGTAGAAACGTCGATCGGTTGAAAATGTATCCGGTTTGTAGAGAAGATGGCTGTTTACAGCACTGGCAGGGCTCACAAACGGGTAAAAACACTGGTCACACACTACGACTACGACTTGAACTACTACGATGAACGAATGGGTGCCACTTTAAGGAGCTTCGCCCCTAAAAGGATGAGTGGAAACCTCGATCGGTTGAAAAGGTATCCGGATAGTAGAGAAGATGGCTGTTTACGCCACTGGCAGGGCTCACAAACAAAACGTATACTGGTTACACACTACGACTACGGCTAGGACAACTACGAGGAACGAACGTGTGCTGCTTTAGGGAGCGTCGCCTCTAGAAGGTCTAGTGAAAACATCGATAGTTTGAAAAGGTATCCGGTTTGTAGAGAAGTTGGCTCATTATGGCACTGGCAGGGCTCGCGAACGGGCAAGTATACTACATGCACACTACGACTACGACTAAGAATACTACGAGGAACGAACGGGTGCCGCTTTAAGGAGCTTCGTCCCAAAAAGGTTGAGGGAAAACCTCGATTGGTTGAAAAGGTATCCGGCTGGTAGAGAAGATGGCTCTTTACGGTGCTGGCAGGGCTCACAAACGGACAAGTATACTACTTGCACACTACGACTACGACTAGGACTACTACGAAAAACGAATGGGTGCCGCTTTAAGGAGCTTCGCCCCTAAAAGGTTGAGTGGAAACATCGATCGGTTGAAAAATTATCCGGCTGGTAGAGAAGATGGCTCTTTACGGCAGTGGCAGGGCTCACAAAGGGGTAAGTATACTGGTTACACACTACAACTACGACTAGGACTACTACGAGGAACGAACCGGTGCCGCTCTAAGGAGCTTCGCCCCAAAAATGTTGAGTACAATAGGGTAAAAACACTGGTTACACAGTACGACTACGACTACGACTAAGACTACTACGATGAACGAATGGGTGCAGCTTTAAGGAGCTTTGCCCCCAAAAAGGTTAAGTGGAAACATCGATCGGTTGAAAAGGTATCCGGCTATTAGAGAAGATGGCTCTTTACGGCACAGGCAGGGCTCAAAAACAGGTAAGTAGACTAGTTATTCATTATAACTAGGACTAGAACTGCTACGATGAACGAACAAGTTCCGCTTTAAGGAGCTTCGCCCCTAAAAGGTTGAGTGGAAACCTCGATCTGTCGGAAGGTATCCAGCTGGTAGAAAAGATGGCTGTTTACGGCACTTGCAGGGCTCACAAACGGGTAAGTACACTGGTTAGACACTACGACTACGACTTGGACTACCACAACGAACGAATGGGTGCCGCTTTAGGAAGCTTCGCTCTAAAAGGTTGAGTGGAAACCTCGATCGGTTGAAAATGTATCCTTCTTGTAGAGAAGATGGCTCTTTACGGCATTGGCAGGGCTCACAAACGGGTAAAATACACTGGTGACACTTTACAACTACGACTAGGACTACTATGATGAACGATTGTGTGCCGCTTTAAGAAGCTTCGCCCTAAATGTTGAGTGGAAACCTCGATCAGTTGAAAAGGTATCCAGCTGGTAAAGAAGATGGCTATTTACGGCACTGGCAGGGCTATCAAACGGGTGAGTGTACTGGTTACAAACTACGACTACGACTAGGTCTACCACGATGAACGAATGGGTGCATCTTTAAGGAGCTTCGCCCCTGAAAGGTTGAGTGGAAACATCGGTCGGTTGAAAAGGTATCCGGCTGGTAGAGAAGATGGCTTTTTACGGCACTGGCAGGGCTCAAAAACAGGTAAGTAGACTGGTTAGACAATATAACTACGACTAGGACTGCTACGATGAACGAACAAGTGCCGCTTTAAGGAGATTCGCCCCTGAAAGGTTGAGTAGAAACCTCGATCGGTTGAAATTGTATCCGGTTTGTAGAGAAGATGGCTGTTTACAGCACTGGCAGGGCTCACAAACGGGTAAAAACACTGGTCACACACTACGACTACGACTTGAACTACTACGATGAACGAATGGGTGCCACTTTACGGAGCTTCGCCCCTAAAAGGATGAGTGGAAACCTCGATCGGTTGAAAAGGTATCCGGATGGTAGAGAAGATGGCTGTTTACGGCACTGGCAGGGCTCACAAACAAAACGTATACTGGTTACACACTACGACTACGGCTAGGACAACTACGAGGAACGAACGTGTGCTGCTTTAGGGAGCGTCGCCTCTAGAAGGTCTAGTGGAAACATCGATAGTTTGAAAAGGTATCCGGTTTGTAGAGAAGATGGCTCATTATGGCACTGGCAGGGCTCGCGAACGGGCAAGTATACTACTTGCACACTACGACTAAGACTAAGACTACTACGAGGAACGAACGGGTGCCGCTTTAAGGAGCTTCGTCCCAAAAAGGTTGAGGGAAAACCTCGATTGGTTGAAAAGGTATCCGGCTGGTAGAGAAGATGGCTCTTTACGGTGCTGGCAGGGCTCACAAACGGACAAGTATACTACTTGCACACTACGACTACGACTAGGACTACTACGAGGAACGAATGGGTGCCGCTTTAAGGAGCTTCGCCCCTAAAAGGTTGAGTGGAAACATCGATCGGTTGAAAAATTATCCGGCTGGTAGAGAAGATGGCTCTTTACGGCAGTGGCAGGGCTCACAAAGGGGTAAGTATACTGGTTACACACTACAACTACGACTAGGACTACTACGAGGAACGAACCGGTGCCGCTCTAAGGAACTTCGCCCCAAAAATGTTGAGTACAATAGGGTAAAAACACTGGTTACACAGTACGACTACGACTACGACTAAGACTACTACGATGAACGAATGGGTGCAGCTTTAAGGAGCTTTGCCCCCAAAAAGGTTGAGTGGAAACATCGATCGGTTGAAAAGGTATCCGGCTATTAGAGAAGATGGCTCTTTACGGCACAGGCAGGGCTCAAAAACAGGTAAGTAGACTAGTTATTCATTATAACTAGGACTAGAACTGCTACGATGAACGAACAAGTGCCGCTTTAAGGAGCTTCGCCCCTAAAAGGTTGAGTGGAAACCTCGATCTGTCGGAAAGGTATCCAGCTGGTAGAAAAGATGGCTGTTTACGGCACTTGCAGGGCTCACAAACGGGTAAGTACACAGGTTAGACACTACGACTACGACTTGGACTACCACAACGAACGAATGGGTGCCGCTTTAGGAAGCTTCGCTCTAAAAGGTTGAGTGGAAACCTCGATCGGTTGAAAAGGTATCCGGCTGGTAGAGAAGGTGGCTCTTTATGGCACTGGCAGAACTTTCAAACGGGTAAGTACACTGGTTAGACACTACGACTACGACTACTACTAGGACTACTACGATGAACGAATGGGTGCAGCTTTAAGGAGCTTTCCCACTGAAAGGTTGAGTGGAAACATCGATCGGTTGAAAAGGTATCCGGCTGGCAGAGAAGATGGCTCTTTACGGCACTGGCAGGGCTCAAAAACAGGCAAGTAGACTGGTTAGACATTTTAACTACGACTAGGACTGCTACGATGAACGAACAAGTGCCGCTTTAAGCAGCTTCGATCTAAAAGGTTGTGTGAAAACATCGATCGGCTGAAAAGGTATCCGGCTGGTAGAGAAGATGACTCTTTGGGGCGCTTACAGGGCTCAAAAGCGGGTAAGTATGCTGGTTACACACTACGACGATGACTAGGACTACTACGATGAACGAAGGGGTGCCGTTTTAAGGATATTCGCCCCTAAAAGGATGAGTGGAAACCTCGATCGGTTGAAAAGGTATCCGGCTGGTAGAGAAGATGGTTCTTTAAACAATGGCAGGGCTATCAAACAGGAGAGTGTACTGGTTACAAACTACGACTACGACTAGGTCTACTATGATGAACTAACGGGTGCCGCTTTAAGGAGCTTCGCCCCTAAAAGTTGAGTGGAAACATCAATCGGTTGAAAAGATATGCGGCTGGTAGAGAAGATGGCTCTTTACGGTGCTGGGTGGGCTAAAAAAACAAAAAAGTATACTGGTTACACACTACGACTACGACTAGGACGGCTACGAAGGACGAACGGGTGCCGCTTTAAGAAGCTTCGCCCCTAAGAGGTCGAGTGGGAACCTCGATTGGTTGAAAAGGTATCCGCTTTGTAGAGGAGATGGCTCTTTACTGCACTGGCAGGGCTCGCAAACCGGTAAAAACACTGGTTACACACTACGACTACAACTAGGACTACTACGAGGAACGAACGGGTGCCGCTTTAAGGAGCGTCGCCCATAAAAGGTTGAGTGGAAACCTCGATAGTTTGAAAAGGTATCCGGTTTGTAGAGAAGATGGCTCTTTATGGCACTGGCCGGGCTCACAAACGGGCAAGTATATTACTTGCACACTACGACTACGACTATGACTACTACGAGGAACGAACGGGTGCCGCTTTAAGGAGCTTCGTCCCTAAAAGGTTGAGTGGAAGCATCGATCGATTGAAAAGGTATCCGGCTGGTAGAGAAGATGGCTCTTTACGGTGCTGGGAGGGCTCAAAAGCGGGTAAGTATGCTGGTTACACACTACGACTATAACAAGGACTACTACGAGGGACGAACGGTTGCCGCTTTAAGGAGCTTCGCCCCTAAAAGGTTGAGTGGAAACCTCGATCGGTTGAAAAGGTATCCTTCTTGTAGAGAAGATGGCTCTTTACGGCATTGGCAGGGCTCACAAACGGGTAAGTACACTGGTGACACTCTACGACTACAACTAGGACTACTATGATGAACGAATGTGTGCCGCTTTAAGAAGCTTCGCCCCTAAATGTTGAGTGGAAACCTCGATCGGTTGAAAAGGTAACCAGCTGGTGGAGAAGATGGCTATTTACGGCACTGACAGGGATATCAAACGGGTGAGAGTACTGGTTACAAACTACGACTAGGACTAGGTCTACTACGATGAACGAATGGGTGCAGCTTTAAGGAGCTTTGCCCCTGAAAGGTTGAGTGGAAACATCGGTCGGTTGAAAAGGTATCCGGCTGGTAGAGAAGATGGCTTTTTACGGCACTGGCAGGGCTCAAAAACAGGTAAGTAGACTGGTTAGACAATATAACTACGACTAGGACTGCTACGATGAACGAACAAGTGCCGCTTTAAGGAGATTCGCCCCTGAAAGGTTGAGTAGAAACGTCGATCGGTTGAAAATGTATCCGGTTTGTAGAGAAGATGGCTGTTTACAGCACTGGCAGGGCTCACAAACGGGTAAAAACACTGGTCACACACTACGACTACGACTTGAACTACTACGATGAACGAATGGGTGCCACTTTAAGGAGCTTCGCCCCTAAAAGGATGAGTGGAAACCTCGATCGGTTGAAAAGGTATCCGGATAGTAGAGAAGATGGCTGTTTACGCCACTGGCAGGGCTCACAAACAAACGTATACTGGTTACACACTACGACTACGGCTAGGACAACTACGAGGAACGAACGTGTGCTGCTTTAGGGAGCGTCGCCTCTAGAAGGTCTAGTGAAAACATCGATAGTTTGAAAAGGTATCCGGTTTGTAGAGAAGTTGGCTCATTATGGCACTGGCAGGGCTCGCGAACGGGCAAGTATACTACATGCACACTACGACTACGACTAAGAATACTACGAGGAACGAACGGGTGCCGCTTTAAGGAGCTTCGTCCCAAAAAGGTTGAGGGAAAACCTCGATTGGTTGAAAAGGTATCCGGCTGGTAGAGAAGATGGCTCTTTACGGTGCTGGCAGGGCTCACAAACGGACAAGTATACTACTTGCACACTACGACTACGACTAGGACTACTACGAGGAACGAATGGGTGCCGCTTTAAGGAGCTTCGCCCCTAAAAGGTTGAGTGGAAACATCGATCGGTTGAAAAATTATCCGGCTGGTAGAGAAGATGGCTCTTTACGGCAGTGGCAGGGCTCACAAAGGGGTAAGTATACTGGTTACACACTACAACTACGACTAGGACTACTACGAGGAACGAACCGGTGCCGCTCTAAGGAGCTTCGCCCCCAAAAATGTTGAGTACAATAGGGTAAAAACACTGGTTACACAGTACGACTACGACTACGACTAAGACTACTACGATGAACGAATGGGTGCAGCTTTAAGGAGCTTTGCCCCCAAAAAGGTTGAGTGGAAAACATCGATCGGTTGAAAAGGTATCCGGCTATTAGAGAAGATGGCTCTTTACGGCACAGGCAGGGCTCAAAAACAGGTAAGTAGACTAGTTATTCATTATAACTAGGACTAGAACTGCTACGATGAACGAACAAGTGCCGCTTTAAGGAGCTTCGCCCCTAAAAGGTTGAGTGGAAACCTCGATCTGTCGGAAAGGTATCCAGCTGGTAGAAAAGATGGCTGTTTACGGCACTTGCAGGGCTCACAAACGGGTAAGTACACAGGTTAGACACTACGACTTGGACTACCACAACGAACGAATGGGTGCCGCTTTAGGAAGCTTCGCTCTAAAAGGTTGAGTGGAAACCTCGATCGGTTGAAAAGGTATCCGGCTGGTAGAGAAGGTGGCTCTTTATGGCACTGGCAGAACATTCAAACGGGTAAGTACACTGGTTAGACACTACGACTACGACTACTACTAGGACTACTACGATGAACGAATGGGTGCAGCTTTAAGGAGCTTTCCCACTGAAAGGTTGAGTGGAAACATCGATCGGTTGAAAAGGTATCCGGCTGGCAGAGAAGATGGCTCTTTACGGCACTGGCAGGGCTCAAAAACAGGCAAGTAGACTGGTTAGACATTTTAACTACGACTAGGACTGCTACGATGAACGAACAAGTGCCGCTTTAAGCAGCTTCGATCTAAAAGGTTGTGTGAAAACATCGATCGGCTGAAAAGGTATCCGGCTGGTAGAGAAGATGACTCTTTGGGGCGCTTACAGGGCTCAAAAGCGGGTAAGTATGCTGGTTACACACTACGACGATGACTAGGACTACTACGATGAACGAAGGGGTGCCGTTTTAAGGATATTCGCCCCTAAAAGGATGAGTGGAAACCTCGATCGGTTGAAAAGGTATCCGGCTGGTAGAGAAGATGGTTCTTTAAACAATGGCAGGGCTATCAAACAGGAGAGTGTACTGGTTACAAACTACGACTACGACTAGGTCTACTATGATGAACTAACGGGTGCCGCTTTAAGGAGCTTCGCCCCTAAAAGTTTGAGTGGAAACATCAATCGGTTTGAAAAGATATGCGGCTGGTAGAGAAGATGGCTCTTTACGGTGCTGGGTGGCTAAAAAAACAAAAAAGTATACTGGTTACACACTACGACTACGACTAGGACGGCTACGAAGGACGAACGGGTGCCGCTTTAAGAAGCTTCGCCCCTAAGAGGTCGAGTGGGAACCTCGATTGGTTGAAAAGGTATCCGCTTTGTAGAGGAGATGGCTCTTTACTGCACTGGCAGGGCTCGCAAACCGGTAAAAACACTGGTTACACACTACGACTACAACTAGGACTACTACGAGGAACGAACGGGTGCCGCTTTAAGGAGCGTCGCCCATAAAAGGTTGAGTGGAAACCTCGATAGTTTGAAAAGGTATCCGGTTTGTAGAGAAGATGGCTCTTTATGGCACTGGCCGGGCTCACCAACGGGCAAGTATATTACTTGCACACTACGACTACGACTATGACTACTACGAGGAACGAACGGGTGCCGCTTTAAGGAGCTTCGTCCCTAAAAGGTTGAGTGGAAGCATCGATCGATTGAAAAGGTATCCGGCTGGTAGAGAAGATGGCTCTTTACGGTGCTGGGAGGGCTCAAAAGCGGGTAAGTATGCTGGTTACACACTACGACTATAACAAGGACTACTACGAGGGACGAACGGTTGCCGCTTTAAGGAGCTTCGCCCCTAAAAGGTTGAGTGGAAACCTCGATCGGTTGAAAAGGTATCCTTCTTGTAGAGAAGATGGCTCTTTACGGCATTGGCAGGGCTCACAAACGGGTAAGTACACTGGTGACACTCTACGACTACAACTAGGGACTACTATGATGAACGAATGTGTGCCGCTTTAAGAAGCTTCGCCCCTAAATGTTGAGTGGAAACCTCGATCGGTTGAAAAGGTAACCAGCTGGTGGAGAAGATGGCTATTTACGGCACTGACAGGGATATCAAACGGGTGAGAGTACTGGTTACAAACTACGACTAGGACTAGGTCTACTACGATGAACGAATGGGTGCAGCTTTAAGGAGCTTTGCCCCTGAAAGGTTGAGTGGAAACATCGATCGGTTGAAAAGGTATCCGGCTGGTAGAGAAGATGGCTCTTTACGGCACTGGCAGGGCTCAAAAACAGGTAAGTAGACTGGTCACACACTATGACTACGACTTGAACTACTACGATGAACGAATGGGGGCCGCTTTAAGGAGCTTCGCCCCTAAAAGGATGAGTGGAAACCTCGATCGGTTGAAAAGGTATTCAGATGGTAGAGAAGAAGGCTGTTTACGGCACAGGCAGGGCTCACAAACTGCTAAGTACAACCGGTTCGACACTACGACTACGACTACGACTACTACGATGAACGAATGGGTGCCGCTTTAGGAAGATTCGCCTCTAAAAAGATGGGTGGAAACCTCGATCGGTTGAAAAGGTATCCGGCTGGTAGAGAAGATGGTTCTTTGTGGCACTGGCAGGGCTATCAAACGGGTAAGTACACTGGTTAGATACTACGACTACGACTAGGACTACTACGAGGAACGAACGGGTGCCACTTTTGGGAGCTTCGCCGCTAAAAGGTTGAGTGGAAGCATCGATCGGTTGAAAAGGTATCCGGCTGGTAGAGAAGATGGCTCTTTACGGCAGTGGCAGGGCTCATAAACGGGTAAGTATACTGGTTACACGCTACGACTAGGACTAGGACTGCTACGAAGGACGAACGGGTGCCGCTTTAAGAAGCTTCCGCCCCTAAGAGGTCGAGTGGAACCTCGATTGGTTGAAAAGGTATCCGCTTTGTAGAGGAGATGGCTCTTTACTGCACTGGCAGGGCTCGCAAACCGGTAAAAACACTGGTTACACACTACGACTACAACTAGGACTACTACGAGGAACGAACGGGTGCCGCTTTAAGGAGCGTCGCCCATAAAAGGTTGAGTGGAAACCTCGATAGTTTGAAAAGGTATCCGGTTTGTAGAGAAGATGGCTCTTTATGGCACTGGCCGGGCTCACAAACGGGCAAGTATATTACTTGCACACTACGACTACGACTATGACTACTACGAGGAACGAAACGGGTGCCGCTTTAAGGAGCTTCGTCCCTAAAAGGTTGAGTGGAAGCATCGATCGATTGAAAAGGTATCCGGCTGGTAGAGAAGATGGCTCTTTACGGTGCTGGGAGGGCTCAAAAGCGGGTAAGTATGCTGGTTACACACTACGACTAATAACAAGGACTACTACGAGGGACGAACGGTTGCCGCTTTAAGGAGCTTCGCCCCTAAAAGGTTGAGTGGAACCTCGATCGGTTGAAAAGGTATCCTTCTTGTAGAGAAGATGGCTCTTTACGGCATTGGCAGGGCTCACAAACGGGTAAGTACACTGGTGACACTCTACGACTACAAACTAGGACTACTATGATGAACGAATGTGTGCCGCTTTAAGAAGCTTCGCCCCTAAATGTTGAGTGGAAACCTCGATCGGTTGAAAAGGTAACCAGCTGGTGGAGAAGATGGCTATTTACGGCACTGGCAGGGATATAAACGGGTGAGAGTACTGGTTACAAACTACGACTAGGACTAGGTCTACTACGATGAACGAATGGGTGCAGCTTTAAGGAGCTTGCCCCTGAAAGGTTGAGTGGAAACATCGATCGGGTTGAAAAAGTATCCGGCTGGTAGAGAAGATGGCTCTTTTCGGCACTGGCAGGGCTCAAAAACAGGTAAGTAGACTGGTCACACACTATGACTACGACTTGAACTACTACAATGAACAAATGGGGGCCGCTTTAGGAGCTTCGCGCCTAAAAGGATGAGTGAAAACCTCGATCGGTTGAAAAGGTATTCAGATGGTAGAGAAGAAGGCTGTTTACGGCACAGGCAGGGCTCACAAACGGTAAGTACACCGGTTCGACACTACGACTACGACTACGACTACTACGATGAACAAATGGGTGCCGCTTTAAGAAGATTCGCCTCTAAAAAGATGGGTGGAAACCTCGATCGGTTGAAAAGGTATCCGGCTGGTAGAGAAGATGGTTCTTTGTGGCACTGGCAGGGCTATCAAACGGGTAAGTACACTGGTTAGATACTACGACTACGACTAGGACTACTACGAGGAACGAACGGGTGCCACTTTTGGGAGCTTCGCCGCTAAAAGGTTGAGTGGAAGCATCGATCGGTTGAAAAGGTATCCGGCTGGTAGAGAAGATGGCTCTTTACGGCAGTGGCAGGGCTCACAAACGGGTAAGTATACTGGTTACACACTACAACTACGACTAGGACTACTAAGAGGAACGAACCGGTGCCACGCTAAGAAGCTTCGCCCCAAAAAGGTTGAGTGGAAACCTCGATCGGTTGAAAAGGTATCCGGCTGGTATAAGTTGGCTCTGTATGGCACTGGCAGAGCTATCAAACGGGTAAGTACACCGGTTAGATACTACGACTACGACTAGAACAACTACGATGAACGAATGGGGGCCGCTTTGAGAAGATTACGCCCCTAAAAGGATGAGTGGAAACATCAATCGGTTGAAAAGGTATCCGGCTGATATAGAAGATGGGTCTTTATGGCACTGGGAGAGCTCAAAAATGGAAACTATACTGGTTACACACTACGACTACGACTAGGACTACTACAAGGAACGAACGAGTGCCGCTTTAAGGAGATTCGCCCCTAAAAGGTCGAGTGGAAACTTCGACCGGTTGAAAAGGTATCCGGTTTGTAGAGAAGATGGCTCCTTACGGCACTGGCAAGGCTCACAAACGGGTAAAAACACTCGTCACACACTATGACTACGACTTGAACTACTACGATGAACGAATGGGGGCCGCTTTAAGGAGCTTCGCCCCAAAAGGATGAGTGGAAACCTCGATCGGTTGAAAAGGTATCCAGATGGTAGAAAAGATGGCTGTTTACGGCACAGGCAGGGCTCACAAACGGATTAGTACACCGGTTCGACACTACGACTACGACTAGGACTACTACGATGAACGAATGGGTGCCGCTTTAAGAAGATTCGCCTCTAAAAAGATGGGTGGAAACCTCGATCGGTTGAAAAGTATCCGGCTGGTAGAGAAGATGGTTCTTTGTGGCACTGGCAGGGCTATCAAACGGGTAAGTACACTGGTTAGATACTACGAATACGACTAGGACTACTACGAGGAACGAACGGGTGCCACTTTTAGGAGCTTCGCCGCTAAACGGTTCAGTGGAAACATCAATCGATTGAAAGGGTATTCGGCTGGTAGAGAAGATGACTCTTTACGGCGTTGGGAGGGCTCCAAAACAAAACGTATACTGGTTACACACTACGACTACGAATAAACTACTACGAGGAACGAAAGGGTGCCGCTTTAAGGAGCTTCGTCCCTAAAAGGTTGAGTGGAAACATCGACCGGTTGAAAAGGTATCCGGCTGGTAGAGAAGATGGCTCTTTACGGCGCTGGCAGGGCTTCCAAATGGGTAAGTACACTGGTTAGACACTACGACTACGACTGGGACTACTGTGATGAACGAACGGGTGCCGCTTTAAGGAGCTTCGCCCCTAAGAGGTTGTATGAAAACCTCGATCGGTTGAAAAGGTATCCGGCTGGTAGAGAAGATGGCTCCTACGGTGCTGGGAGGGCTCAAGAACGAAAAGTGTACTAGTTGCACACTTTGACTATGACTAGGAATACTACGAGGAACGAACGGGTGCAACTTTAAGGAGCTTCGCCCCTAAAAGTTTGAGTAGAAACATCAATCGGTTGAAAAGATATCCGGCTGGTAGAGAAGATGGCTCTTTACGGCGCAGGGAGGGCTCCAAAACAAAACGTATACTGGTTACACACTACGACTACGACTAGGACTACTACGAGGAACGAACGGGTGCCGCTTTAAGGAGCTTCGCCCCTAAAAGGTTGAGTGAAAACCTCGATCGGTTGAAAAGGTATCCGGTTTGTAGAAAAGATGGCTCTTTATGGCACTAGCAGGGCTCAGAAACGGGTAAGTGTACTGATTACACACAACGACTACGACTAGGACTACTACGATGAACGAACGGTTGCCGCTTTAGGGACCTTCACCCCTAAAAGGCTGAGGGAAAACCTCGATCGGTTGAAAAGGTATCCAGCTGGTAGAGAAGATGGCTCTTTACGGCGCTGGCAGGGCTTAAAAGCGGGTAAGTATGCTGGTTACACACTACGACTATAACTAAGACTACCACGAGGGACGAACAGTTGCCGCTTTAAGGAGCTTCGCCCCTAAAAGGTTGAGTGGAAACCTCGATCGGTTGAAAAGGTATTCAGCTGGTAGAGAAGATGGCTATTTACGGCAGTGGCAGGGCTTACAAACGGGTAAGTACACTTGTTAGACACTACGACTACGACTAGGACTACTACGATGAACGAATGGGTGCCGCTTTAGGAAGCTTCTCCCCTAAAAGGACGAGTGGAAACCTTTATCGGTTGAAACGGTATCCGGCTGGTACAGAAGATGGCTCTTTATCGCACTGGCAGGGCTATCAAACGGGTGAGTGTACTGAATACACCCTACGACTACGACTAGGTCTACTACGATGAACGAACGGGTGCCGCTTTAGGAAGCTTCGCCCCTAAATGGTTGAGTGGAAACCTCGATAAGTTGAAAAGGTATCCGGCTGCTAGAGAAGATGGCTCTTCATGGCACTGGTAGGGCTCACAATAGGGTCAAAACAGTGGTTACACAGTACGACTTCGACTACGACCAGGACTACTACGAAGAACGAATGGGTGCAGCTTTAAGGAGCTTGGCCCCTAAAAGGTTGAGTGGAAACATCGATCGGTTGAAAACGTATCCGACTGGCAGAGAAGATGGCTCTTTACGGCACTGGCAGGGCTCAAAACAGGTAAGTAGACTGGTTAGACATTATAACTATGACTAGGACTACTGCGATGAACGAATGGGTGCCGCTTTTAGAAGATTCGCCCCTAAAAGGATGAGTGGAAACATCAATCGGTTGAAAAGTTATCCGGCTGGTAGAGAAGATGGGTCTTTACGGTGCTTAGAGAGCTCAAAAACGGAAAATATACTGGTTACACACTACGACAACGACTAGAACTACTACAAGGAACGAACGAGTGCCGCTTTAAGGAGCTTCACCCCTAAAAGGTTAAGTAAAAACATCGATCGACTGAAAAGGTATCCGGCTGGTAGAGAAGATGACCCTTTACGGCACTGGCAGGGCACACAAACGGGTAAGAATGCTGGTTACACACTACGACTACGGCTAGGACTACTACGAGGGACGAACAGTAGCCTCTTTAGGGAGCTTCGCCCCTAAAAGGTCCAGTGGAAACTTCGACCGGTTGAAAAGGTATCCGGTTTGTAGAGAAGATGGCTCCTTACGGCACTGGCAGGGCTCACAAACGGGTAAAAACACTGGTTACACACTACGACTACGGCTTGTACTACTACGATGAACAAATGGGTGCCGCTTTAAGGAGCTTCGCCCCTAAATGTTGAGTGGAAACTTGGATCGGTGTAAAAGTTATCCAGCTGGTAGAGAAGATGGCTGTTTACGGCAATGGCAGGGCTTACAAACGGGTAAGTACACTTGTTAGACACTACGACTACGACTAGGACTAATTCGATGAACGAATGGGTGCCGCTTTAAGAAGCTTCTCCGCTAATAGACGAGTGGAAACCTTGATCGGTTTAAACAGTATCCGGCTGGTAGAGAAGATGGCTCGTTATGGCACTGGCAGGGCTATCAAACGGGTGAGTGTACTGAATACACACTACGACTACGACTAGGTCTACTACGATGAAGGAACCGGTGCCGCTTTAGGAAGTTTCGCCCCTAAAAGGTTCAGTGGAAACCTCGATCGTTTGAAAAGCTATCCGGCTGGTAGAGAAGATAGCTCTTTATGGCACTGGTAGAGTCACAATAGGGTAAAAACACTGGTTACACAGTACGACTACGACTACGACCAGGACTACTACGATGAACGAATGGGTGCAGCTTTGAGAAGAATCGCCCCTGAAAGGTTGAGTGGAAACATCGTTCGGTTGAAAACGTATCTGACTGGTACGAGAAGATGGCTCTTTACGGCACTGGCAGGGCTCAAATACAGGTAAGTAGACTGGTTAGACATTATAACTATGACTAGGACTGCTACGATGAATGAACAAGTGCCGCTTTAAGGAGCTTCGCCCCTAAAAGTTGAGTGGAAACCTCGATCGCTTGAAAAGGTATCCGGCTTGAAGAAAAGATGGCTTTTTATGGCAATGGTAGGGCTATCAAATGATTGATATGTGGCGTTTAACGTCCCAAAACCACTATATGTTTATGAGAGACGCCGTAGTGGAGGGCTCCGGAAATTTAGACCACCTAGGGTTCTTTAACGTGCACCCAAATCTGAGCACACGGGCCTACAACATTTCCGCCTCCATCGGAAATGCAGCCGCCGCAGCCGGGATTCGAATCCGTGCCCTGCGGGTCAGCAGCCGAGTACCTTAGCCACTAGACCACCGCGGCGGGGCCTGGTAGGGCTATCAAACGGGTAAGTACACTGGTTAGATACTACGACTACGACTAGGACTACTACGATGAACGAATGTGTGCCGCTTTAAGAAGATTCGCCCCTAAAAGATGGGTGGAAACCTCGATCGGTTGAAAAGGTATCCGGCTGGTAGAGAAGATGGTTCTTTGTGGCACTGGCAGGGCTATCAAACGGGTAAGTACACTGGTTAGATACTACGACTACGACTAGGACTACTACGAGGAACGAACGGGTGCCACTTTTGGGAGCTTCGCCGCTAAATGATTGAGTGGAAACATCAATCGATTGAAAAGGTATTCGGCTGGTAGAGAAGATGACTCTTTACGGCGCTTGGAGGGCTCCAAAACAAAACGTATACTGGTTACACACTACGACTACGACTAAGACTACTACAAGGAACGAAAGGGTGCCGCTTTAAGGAGCTTCGTCCCTAAAAGGTTGAGTGGAAACATCGAACGGTTGAAAAGGTATTCGGCTAGTAGAGAAGATGACTCTTTACGGCGCTGGGAGGGCTCCAAAACAAAACGTATACTGGTTACACACTACGACTACGACTGGGACTACCGCGATGAACGAACGGGTGCGCTTTAAGGAGCTTCGCCCCTAAGAGGTTGTATGGAAACCTCGATCTCTTGAAAAGGTATCCGGCTGGTAGAGAAGATGGCTCCTTACGGTGCTGGAAGGGCTCAAGAACGAAAAGTGTACTAGTTGCACACTTTGACTATGACTAGGAATACTACGAGGAACGAACGGGTGCAACTTCAAGGAGCTTCGCCCCTAAACTTATGTTTCTAAACTGATGTTTCTATTCGCCCCTAAAAGTTTGAATAGAAACATCAATCGGTTGAAAAGATATCCGGCTGGTAGAGAAGATGGCTCTTTACGGCGCTGGGAGGGCTCCAAAACAAAACGTATACTGGTTACACACTACGACTACTACTAGGACTACTACGAGGAACGAACGGGTGCCGCTTTAAGGAGCTTCGCCCCTAAAAGGTTGAGTGAAAACCTCGATCGCTTGAAAAGGTATCCGGTTTGTAGAAAAGATGGCTCTTTATGGCACTGGCAGGGCTCACAAACCGGTAAAAACACTGGTTACACACTACGACTACGACTAGGACTACTACGAGAAACGAACGGGTGCCGCTTTAAGGAGCGTCGCCCATAAAAGGGTGAGTGGAAACCTCGATAGTTTGAAAAGGTATCCGGTTTGTGGAGAAGATGGCTCTTTATGGCACTGGCCAGGCTCACACACGGGCAAGTATACTACTTGCACACTACGACTACGACTATGACTACTACGAGGAACGAACGGGTGCCTCTTTAAGGAGCTTCGTCCCTAAAAGATGGGTGGAAACCTCGATCGGTTGAAAAGGTATCTGGCTGGTAGAGAAGATGGTTCTTTGTGGCACTGGCAGGGCTATCAAACGGGTAAGTACACTGGTTAGATACTACGACTACGACTAGGACTACTACAAGGAACGAACGAGTGCCGCTTTAAGGAGATTCGCCCCTAAAAGGTCGAGTGGAAACTTCGACCGGTTGAAAAGGTATCCGGTTTGTAGAGAAGATGGCTCTTTACGGCACTGGCAAGGCTCACAAACGGGTAAAAACACTGGTCACACACTATGACTACGACTTGAACTACTACGATGAACGAATGGGGGCCGCTTTAAGGAGCTTCGCCCCTAAAAGGATGAGTGGAAACCTCGATCGGTTGAAAAGGTATCCAGATGGTAGAAAAGATGGCTGATTACGGCACAGGCAGGGCTCACAAACGGGTTAGTACACCGGTTCGACACTACGACTACGACTAGGACTACTACGATGAACGAATGGGTGCCGCTTTAAGAAGATTCGCCTCTAAAAAGATGGGTGGAAACCTCGATCGGTTGAAAAGGTATCCGGCTGGTAGAGAAGATGGTTCTTTGTGGCACTGGCAGGGCTATCAAACGGGTAAGTACACTGGTTAGATACTACGACTACGACTAGGACTACTACGAGGAACGAACGGGTGCCACTTTTAGGAGCTTCGCCGCTAAACGGTTCAGTGGAAACATCAATCGATTGAAAGGGTATTCGGCTGGTAGAGAAGATGACTCTTTACGGCGTTGGGAGGGCTCCAAAACAAAACGTATACTGGTTACACACTACGACTACGAATAAACTACTACGTGGAACGAAAGGGTGCCGCTTTAAGGAGCTTCGTCCCTAAAAGGTTGAGTGTAAACATCGACCGGTTGAAAAGGTATCCGGCTGGTAGAGAAGATGGCTCTTTACGGCGCTGGCAGGGCTCACAAACGGGTAAGTACACTGGTTAGACACTACGACTACGACTGGGACTACTGTGATGAACGAACGGGTGAAGCTTTAAGGAGCTTCGCCCCTAAGAGGTTGTATGGAAACCTCGATCGGTTGAAAAGGTATCCGGCTGGTAGAGAAGATGGCTCCTACGGTCCTGGGAGGGCTCAAGAACGAAAAGTGTACTAGTTGCACACTTTGATTATGACTAGGAATACTACGAGGAACGAACGGGTGCAGCTTTAAGAAGCTTCGCCCCTAAGAGGTCGAGTGGAAACCTCGATTGGTTGAAAAGGTATCCACTTTGTAGAGAAGACGACTCTTTACTGCACTGGCAAGGCTCACAAACGGGTAAAAACACTGGTTACACACTTCGACTACGACTTGGACTACTACGATGAACGAATGGGTGCCGCTTTAAGGAGCTTCGCCCCTAAAAGGATGAGTGGAAACTTCGATTGGTTGAAAACTTTACCGGCTGGTAGAGAAGATGGCTCTTTATGGCACTGGCAGGGCTATCAAACGGGTAAGTACACTGGTTAGATACTACGACTACGACTAGGACTACTACAAGGAACGAACGACTGCCGCTTTAAGGAGCTTCGTCCCTAAAAGGTTGAGTAAAAACATCGATCGGTTGAAAAGGTATACGGCTGGTAGAGAAGATGGCTCTTTACGGCAGTGGCAGAGCTCCAAAACAAAACGTATACTGGTTACACACTACGACTACGACTGGGACTACTGTGATGAACGAACGGGTGCCGCTTTAAGGATTTTCGCCCCTAAAAGGTTGTGTGGAAACCTCGATCGGTTGCAAAGGTATCCGGCTGGTAGAAAAGATGGCTCTTTACGGTGTTAGGAGGGCTCAAAAACGAAAAGTATTCTAGTTGCACACTTCGACTATGAATAGGAATACTACGAGGAACAAACAGGTGCCGCTTTTAGGAGCTTCGCCTCTAAAAAGCTGAGGGGAAAGCTTGATTGGTTGAAAAGGTATACGGCTGGTAGAGAAAATGGCTCTTTACGGCGCTGGCAGGGCTCACAAACGGGTAAAAACACTGGTTACACACTTCGACTACGACTTCGACTACTACGATGAACGAATGGGTGCCGCTATAAGGAGCTTCGCCGCTAAATGGTTGAGTGGAAACATCAATCGATTGAAAAGGTATCCGGCTGGTAGAGAAGATGGCTCTTTACGGCGCTGGGAGGGCTCAAAAACAAAACGTATACTGGTTACACACTACGACTACGACTAGGACTACTACGAGGAACGAACGGGTGCCGCTTAAGGAGCTTCGCCTCTAAAAGGTTGAGTAGAAGCATCGATCAATTGATAACGTATCCAGCTGGTAGAGAAGATTACTCTTTACGGCGCTGGCAGCGCTTACAAACGGGTAAGTATGCTGGTTACACACTACGACTACGACTAGGACTACTACGATGAACGAGTGGGTGCCGCTTTAAGAAGCTTCGCCCCTAGAAGGGTGGGTGGAAACCTCGATCGGTTGAAAAGGTATCCGGCTGCCAGAGAAGATGGTTCTTTATGGCACTGGCAGGGCTATCAAACGGGGGAGTGTACTGGTTACAAACTATGACTACGACTAGGTCTACTAAGATGAACGAACGGGTGCCGCTTCAAGGAGCTTCGCCCCTAGAAGTTTGAGGGAAAACATCGATTGGTTGAAAAGGTATCCGGCTGGTAGAGAAGATGGCTCTTTACGGCGCTGGGAGGACTCAAAAACAAAAAAGTATACAGGTTACACACTACGACTACGACTAGGACTACTACGAGGGACGAACGGGTGCCGCTTTAAGGAGCTTCGCCCCTAAGAGGTCGAGTGAAACCTCGATTGGTTGAAAAGGCATCCGCTTTGTAGAGAAGATGGCTCTTTACTGCACTGGCAAGGCTCACAAACGGGTAAAAACACTGGTTACACACTTCGACTACGACTTGGACTACTACGATGAACGAATGGGTGCCGCTTTAAGGATTTTCGCCCCTAAAAGGTCGTGTGGAAACCTCGATCGGTTGAAAAAGTATCCAGATGGTAGAAAAGATGGCTGTTTACGGCACAGGCAGGGCTCACAAACGGATTAGTAACCCGGTTCGACACTACGACTACGACTAGGACTACTACGATGAACGAATGGGTGCCGCTTTAAGAAGATCGCCTCTAAAAAGATGGGTGGAAACCTCGATCGGTTGAAAAGTATCCGGCTGGTAGAGAACATGGTTCTTTGTGGCACTGGCAGGGCTATCAAACGGGTAAGTACACTGGTTAGATACTACGAATACGACTAGGACTACTACGAGGAACGAACGGGTGCCACTTT
>WOVY01006748.1:0-50139 GCA_013436015.1 Rhipicephalus annulatus | reverse complement strand
GGGTACCTACAGATGGGGGCAGTATTCCTATGAAGAACCCAAAGGCGATTCAAGTGGAGCTTCGAAAAGCCACTTCGCATCTCCAGGAGATCACTGAGGTCCGCCAGTTTGGTCGCGGAGGCATCCTGTGCTGTTCCGCAGATCAGGAATGCATTCGTGAGCTCCTGCAATGTTCCGAACTTGCAGCGCATCCGGTAAGCCCATTTATTCCGGCACACCTCACATGCTCGAAAGGATTAGTCCGCGGTGTAGACACAAGCCTGACACCTGCAGAAGTGCTCGATTTGTTTTCGGTGGCTGGTGTAATTTCAGTGTACAGGTGCACCCGTACAATTGACAACATAAAATCCCCAACGGAATCGGTGATAGTGACCTTTTTAAGAACATTCCGACCTTCCGAAATTAAGGCATGGCCACTGATCTATAAGGTAGAGCCCTTCCCCCAAACCCTTGCAGTGTTTGAAATGTTGGCGATATGGACATAGCGTCAGAGGGTGCCAATCAGTTCTTAGATGCCGTCTGTGTGGTGAAAATCATGACAGCCGCGAGTGCAGCTCTGAGAAAGAGAGGTGCTGCTTGTGTAATGGGGCGCACCCTGCAGACTCCGCAGACTGTGCAGCAAAAGAAAGGGAGCTTGCCATATTGGATATTGTAGAACGCAAGCGGTGCTCTCGGAGAGAAGCCGTTGCAGAAATGCAGGAGAGATCCAAAGGATATGCAGGTGTTGCAGCACGTAATACCACCGCCATGGATGCATCTCTCGCAAGATCTATCGCAGAGGCCGTACAGAAGGCTATGGAAAAGGCAATGGAACTCCTCGCAAACAACCTTTTTTGAAAGCATGGCACAATTGGTTTCCAATCAACTATCTCAATTTCTAGGTGTAGCAACTACGAACGATTGGGCTCCCCAGACATCATTGGTATCGCAGCATACGGAAACAGAAAGTGCGACAACACGTCAGCGAGCGGTTTCTCCTGAGGCAGGGACTTCCAAAACAACGGAAGACGGTGATCTTACGGATGATTCGGAAGCATGTGCTGATATGGATATGGACTTCTCATAAGGCTCTGAAGCGAACCCGATCTCCCCAATCAAAAAACTCTTCGCATAATTCGAAATCTAAAAAGTATCTATCCAAAAAAGAATTCTTTGAGAACATGTCTAAGAAGGACTTTTGCGAAAGGACATTTTGGACCAAGCAGTTTCTGCGACGGTTCTGTCGTCAAAATAGGTTCACTAACCATATTTCAGTGGAATTGCAGATCTATATTTTCCGCAGCCACAGACCTATCATACTTTCTTCACAACTTTTCCCCTGATATTATATCACTGCAAGAAACCTGGCTTTCAACCAGCCAGAAGTTTTACCTAAAAATTATCGGCTATTTCGATTGGACCAACCTAGCAGAGGTGGTGGGCTTGCTGTCTTGATAGCAACTAGGTTTAGTCACAAAGCTACGATCTCTTATCGTTGTGTGACTCCAGATTGCGAAATTTTGATAGTAGACATAATATTACCAGACGCTTCTCCCTTGTCGTTTGTAAATGCGTATTTCCCAGCCGGGGTGCAAGACACACGAAGTCTAGACGATATGTTCTCTGCCTGCAGAAAGGATATAATAAATCACTGGAGACTTCAATTCACATCATGTGGCCTGAGGTTTTAAAACAGATTTAAGCGGAAAACGCTTGTGGGAATGGGATATTGATAAGAATTTATCTTGTTTAAATTCGCAATCTGCTACTTTTGTCCGAGGTCTCTCTAAATCTGTAATTGATTTGACATTTTCAAGCTCATCTCTAAATATATGTTCGTGGCAAACTTTAGACTGTGCTACTAACAGTGACCACTTGCCTATTAGTTTTGTACTGAACTTTCCAAGAATACATGTCGCCGAAAAGGCCCGCTCATTCCTCAACTATAGAAAATTAGAAAAAGACTTGAGGGCTACTTTGATCACCGCAAGGACATACAAGGTGACATTAGGGCTATGAGTCTGTGTGCAGTGTTAAAAAGATCAGTAAAAGACGCAACGTTTAAATTAGACTCGGCCACAAGAGGTTCTTTAGTCCATGGTGGACTGAAGAGTGCATGAGGAGCTATAGAAAACGGAAAGCAGCATGGAAACAACTGCTGGTCAACCAATGTCCAAAAAATTGGTGTGATTATAAATTCGCAGCAGCAGACTTCAAACGCACAGTAAGTGCAGCAAAAGATAGTTATAATATGAAACGACATGAGTATCTTTCAGAGGCTAAAAACAAAAAAGAGCTCTTCAGATTTTTAAGATCTCAAAAGATGTTACCACCCGCTGAAAATACTAACTCTTCTGTTCTTTCCCCCCGTGAGCTCTCTGACTTAGTAGAAAATATTGCTAAAGGGCTCCAAGATAGATTTATGTCAACTATACCACTGCACATTGTGAACCCAATGGCAGGCGAGGATTTCGAGGAGGTTACTTTAGATGAGCTGGCAGAGATAATAAGGTACTTATCTCCTTCGGCACCTGGACCAGACGGGGTAACAAATGCAATGATAAAGTAATATTCGAGATTTGTCCAACTGAAGTACTTAATCTGGTGAATTTTTCTCCGACAAAAGCTTGGATACCTGCGGAATGGAAGCTGTCTAAAGTGATTCCACTTCTTAAAACGCAGGAAAAGGATTCGCCTTGGACAATGTAAGGCCGATATCACTCACGTGAAATCTGGTTAAGCTAATTGAAGAGTTTTGAACGCCCGGATAATGAAATATATTAATAATAACGCAATACTAAACTCCAGTCAAATTGGTTTTAGATCCGGTTGCTCAATATGGTGTGCGCATGTTGATTTAGAGAGCCGAATACAACTGGCTCGGCGTCGGCGCCAATACTGTGCTTTAGTTATTCTAGATTTGGCTAAAGCGTATGATAGGGTTGAGCATTCAATTTTATTAAAACAGATGGATTATCACTACTTTCCCAACTCTACATCAATGCGTGGGTGTCGGAGTTTTTAAGAGGGAGAGAATATTACTGCTTGAAAGATGGGTACTCATCGAATAGATATAAGCAGTCACGTGGCGTACCACAGGGGGCTGTCCTGTCGCCAGTTTTATTTAACAATTTCTTAAGCTCCATTCCATCAACAAAAGATATTCAGTTATATGTGTACGCGGACGATATTGCTTTCTTTCCAAGTAATACCGACCTTCAATCATTATACCAGAGTCTACAAAATTATCTCAATATGATAGAAAGATGGCTTAAAAATATTCATATGACCCTGAACGTAAAGAAAAGTGTGCTTCTTGCATTCTCTTTTCTGCAGCCTATCAACATCTCGTTAATGTACAATAATGAGCTCATTCCGCAGGCAAATCCCCTTAAATATTTGGGCATCATATATGACACATTAAATTGGAGAAGTCACATTGATGATGTGTACTCAAAGGCAACACGGGCCATGGGGTGGCTACGGAAGCTTGCAAACCGTAAAGCGGGTTTAAGAAGAGATGTGCAAATAATGATATATAAACTTTGTGTGCGGCCCATCATGGAATTCGGATGTGTATTATTTTCTGGCAGCGCAGCCTATAAAATGAGACCCCTAATACTGCTGGAAAGAGAAGCGTTGCGTTTGTGTCTGGGTCTACCAAAGTCTGTTGCAAATAACGTGTTGTATATGGAAGCTCGCCTACCTTCTCTGCTAAACAGGTTTCAAATTCTTACTGTGCAAGCATTCTTAAAGATATACAGTTCACACCAAAGACTCTCATTTTACGCTTTCATTCAAGAACCGACTTTATTTTTCGAAACCGATTGGTCGCGACTACACACCCCGCAAATAGTATTTGCACAAGCGCTACTACAGCAATTGAATGTTAAAATTAAACATATTGGTCCAATACACAACCTAAAGTCAATGCTTAGCATACAATTCGATGATATATTTCCTCATAACGCGAAACAATTGGCATATAGGTATTTAGGTGACCAGTTAGCAGATTATCTAGCTCACCTAGAGATAAGCAATATCATAGCGACTGATGCAACTGTGTCAAAAGAAAAGGCTGGGGTTGGCATCTTCTCTCCTTCTTTGGACTTGTCCTTTTCGATTCGACTCCGAAATTATACCCCGGTATTCATTGCAGAATTATTGGCCATTGTTCTTCCCCTACGCAAATTGCCCTCAAGCGAATCATTAGCAGTTATCATTACAGATTCGTTATCAGTTTGTAATGCACTTTCTGCGGCAGTAAATTCAGAGCTGATGAATACGTTTCGGCATTTAGTACCGAAAAACGTAAAAAAAAGTGCATTTGCTATGGGTACCACGCCACCGCGGATTATATTTGAACGAAATGGCAGACTCTTTAGCAGCATTATCCCTGGGTGGACCCACCATCCCAGTTTTGCCAGATACGGCTTACGCAACAACGCTAAGGTTCCGAAATGCTTGCCTGCAATGGGGAAAAGGTAATTTGGATAAATTCAAAGATTTCGAGCATTTGAGCTATTGCTGGAATAAACAGTGGTGTGCATCTCGCCAGTTAGAGGTCATTTATACCAGATTGCGCTGTGCAGTTCCACAACTAAATTATTACCTTAACAAAGCTCGGCTCAAGGCGTCACCGCTATGCATTTGGTGCAACGAAATTTAAACAATTGAACATTTATTTTTATTCTCTCATCGTTATTCTTATCAGAGAAAAAGATTTTTAGTAGCCCCATTACAAAAGCTAGGAATTCACGTAAATCTACCAATAATTTTATCACTTGGCGGAACTTCATTTGGTCACGGCCACAGGGATGTCTGCTCCGCTGTGTTTGATTACATCAACGCAAATAAAAGATTACCGTGCTAGTGAACCCATACCTTTTCAGATCTTTAGTTTATAATTCGTAGTTATGTCTTTCAAAAACGAAAGATGGTTTGACCGCTTGCTCAGCAAACAATTTTTTTGCAGTAATATTTTAAGCTACTTTTTCAGATTGGCTTCATTTTCATTTTAGTTTCATTTAAGTATCCTGCCGCCCGGTTCTTGGCCCATCCCCCTTTGTGGGTAAGCGCCATCCATCAGAGGTCATCAGCATCAGCATCATCAGTATGAGCCAGGCCACGTCACCCATTCATCATAGCGTCACAAGAGTCGACAGGATGGAGACCTGCCTGCCCCTTCATCAGTCACTCATCGTCGACGCAGTTCCCCATAAGACGCCCTGATCATACATCGACTACCGAGTCATCTCCAACCAGGACACAACGACCAGTATCATAACAGATTCATCGACCAACCTTGACATCCCCAAGTACACCGGAGCAGCGGACGATGGGCCTGTACAGGACTGGTTCGACCTGTTCGAGCTCCACGCTACCGCTGGATCATGGTCGGAACGGGAGATGAGCCTCAACTTTACCGACTACAATTCCGGTGAAGCTTTCAAATTCTACCTCAACCACATATTTCAAAACGACGAGTCATGGGAAAAGATGAAACAAGAAATGACCGTTTGGTTTGAAGAAGACAATGACGACTACGAGGAAGATTCCCTTATAACCCACCCTCCACAGACAACCGCGCTAAGTCGTCACAGTCGAAAGCGGTCCTCAAGCATTCGAACACCCAGACTGAATCGACCACTGCAACAACACAAAATGGCACATCAGTTCACTGACAGGTGGTCATGCGTATCTCGAAACATCTCAACCATCGAGCGCAGCTTCCTTGTGCACGAAAGTCGGCCTTTCCAAAGTCGTGGCACCAACATACGACACGATACGTTGCTCAACCACCTGATGCCCTTCATTCTTCATCTCGCATACGTGGTCCACCACCTGGATTTTTGTCACGCGGTTCTTCAAGCGCTCCTAGCGCTCACCACTTGCCTTGTAAGGACGCCGCATTCATGGTAGATGACCTGGCGCATCGGAAAAATACCCCGTCAAGCCATTCTTCTTCCGTATGGTTTCATGCATCACCGTCCGGTGCACACACTCTCGAGAGTCCAAATAAAACAGAAGGCTCAGACGCATCTAACGTCGCACGCTACCAGGCGCAAGAACTACTCTCAGTGAACAGCGAAAAAGAAGCCCCTGAAGAGCTTCGTGTCATTTCTACGGCACCGCAGACTTGCCAAAATCCGCAGTACAAACCTAGTAATGCCATGTCACCTGTGGTGCCCACATGCAGAGTTCACCAATTCATGAATCGAACAAATTCAGAAGTGCATGATACATCAAACCTAGTACACAGTTGTCTTCCAGAAGCGCCCTTAATGAACCCCGTCACCGAAGCCTCTGAAGAACATGCTAGCAATGATGACGCATTGCCAACTATGCCCGACAAGCAAGCCACTATTTCACCATTCATCAACTGTCTACAGGACGCGTCAAACCCCGAAGGAAATGAATGCCTCATTCCGGAACGGGTGCCACTACAGCCATTGCCTGAGCAGCCTCAGCAAAGCAAGCAAAGCCCAGTTCACAAACTCATGCTACAACAAGAGAGACTGCAACGAGGGCATCAACGAACATAAATTTCGACGGAAGCGTACTCTTCAATTGAAGAACATTGGAAAATAAGATCTCTAATTCAAGACGTCAGCCACTTTCGCACAAAGAAAAGTCACTAGAGACACTCTCTGCATTTGCCATTACACCGACTGCACCACCACAGAAAACGCCGAGAAAATCGCGGAAGCCCTGCTTGCACACCGCTATCATTCAGGCACTTCGTCACAGTCTGTCAAAAAGCACGAAAGCAAGAAGCACTGGGATGGCACCATTCACGACGAAAAAGACAACCCTGACGACATCCGGACTTCAAATGCTACAGGCACTCCCAACCTTGTCCGTTCCTCACGAAAACTCAACCGATGTCATCACCAGTTCAGATTTCCAGGGTGTGGTTATGCCATCCAGGACGCAACAGTCAAGCTCGTCCACCAGGGTCGTCATAGAAATCACCGGACTGCTCCCTCAGCCTTGAAGATTCAGTGAGATTGTGAAACTCCCTCGGGATGTGAAATTGTGAATTTGGCCATTGTTTTGTTTATTCTCTTCTTCAATTTGTTGTAGTTTGTAACCGGTGCCATCTTTCGGGGGGAGGGGGAATCCTGTGACGTAAGAAGGCAGGGATGGTTGGGAGAAGTAGATGAGGAAGAAGTGCTTTTGAATAAATATGGGGTATGAGACAGGCCACGTCAACCATTCATCATTGCGACACACACACACACACACACATACACACACACACACACACACACACACACACACACACACACACACACATATATATATATATATATATATATATATATATATATATATATATATAAGAAAAAAAGTGTATACATAAGGGCTCGTTTTTCCATGTTTTTACACACTATTAATGAGATCTAACAGACAATAATGCCAAGGAAAGTATAGAGGATTATATTAGACCAAATTGAAATGTAAATAAGAGTAAAAGTGGGTGAAACAATAACTTGCCTTGGGCAGGATTCGAGCCTGCGACCTTCGAATGACGCGTTCGATGCTCTACCACTGAGCTACCACGACAGCTATCCCCCCAGCCACTTTATAGGGTTTATATGTGAATTAAACGTGGCAGTGTCAGACAGCGCCACCAGTAGCCACGGCGGCGAGTGTAGCACACTCCTTTGAGCCTGTTTGGCGTCACGTAGCACGTGAACTTGTTATGAGTGGGCAGCTGACCAATAGTCCCTCGTATACAACCTAAAGGCACTAAGTCTGCCAGTACGAGACCCTCGTTAATGAATAAGGAAAGAAGTGTATACCTAAGGGCTCGTTTTTCCGTGTTTTTACACAACAATAATGAAATCCAACATACAATAATGCCAAGGAAAGTATAGGGGAAGGTATTAGACCAAACTGAAATGTAAATAAGAATAAAAGTGGGTAAAAGATAACTTGCTGGGGGCAGTATCCGAACCTGCGACCTTCGAATGACGCGTTCGATGCTCTACCACAGAGCTACCATGACAGCAATCCCCCCAGCCACTTTATAGGGTTTATATGTGAATTAAACGTGGGAGTGTCAGTCAGCGCCACCAGTAGCCATGGCGGCTCATAGCGGCACCCATTTGTCCCTCGTAGTCGTGGTAGTAGTGTGTATTCAGTCTTACATTTTGACCTCCAAGGTGGTGCCGGTGGGAGATTTCTTCTCTGCGTTGTTGAACAATAAAACATTCAGAGCGCGCGCGTTAACTCAAGCAGAATTCTCCTGTCTCTCATTTCCCCTTAGCAGCCATTGGCATGATATTGAGCACTATCTAACAAGAAAGGGTTGCTACGTTATACTCGCTGGGAGTAACCTCCTTGGTTTTAGAAAGGTTTAGCGAGCGTTGGGCCGCAGTGGCGTGAATACCGTGAACTAGTATATACCACGAACTCGAGATGTTTAAAGGTGGGAAGTAGACACGAAGCGCAAGCCGTAAGAAAGTGTGCGTGTGCCTCCTCTCGTTCAGTCCTTGGAATGTCCGCTGGATGGCGGTGATTCTATATGAGGATTATATGATGAAAAGATGCGAGATAGTGGTACTTGGAGTGTTGAATAGGTGGACGAACGGACGCACAGACATATGCATGGATGGACGCACGGATGGCTGCACGGACGGATGGACGCATGGACGGACGCAGGAGCGGATGCATGGACGAAAACAGGGTCGGATGCACAGATGAACGTGCGGACGCACGAACAGACGCACGCATGGACGGGCGGATGGACACACGGGCGGCCACACAGACGCATGCATGGACGGACGGAAGCAAGAACGAATGGACGGACGGATGCTTCGCCCCACTCTCCAGCATTCACTCTGTGGATATGCTGCCATTTTTTTCATTGAGCGACACGTCATGAAATTGCACTAAATATATGGACAAATGTGTCACGCGCAGATATATGTTGAAGAGTGCAGATGCTCATATAACCAGTTTTTTGTACTTGCGCAACGATGCCAACTGGAACATGCGTATTAGCAACAGCGGACGCTGATGTGAAGCGTTGATGCTCGCGAGGATTCTGGCCCTGGAGACAGCTACATAAATCAACTCCAGCGCATGAGAACTAACAACAATTGACGTTAACCCGACGTGACGGCTGTATCAAAGGAGTACATATGTAATGTATATAAAATATGGTAGGCAGCACAGCAGCCACTATTGACGTTCCACAAACATGAGCGTCTATTTGAAAAGAAGTTCTGAGACTTGGTGTAGCTCTGTGGTAAGATGCTTCGTTGCCACATAGAATGCTTGGGTTCAATGGCACCTGGGACCCTCACATTTATTCTTTGCATGTTTCGGGTCGATGCTACCGTTGTCACGTATTTCTAACACGCTCACGCATTAATATTTCCCACGTGTGTTCTCGTTGTTCCTGGGTAAATACAATGTGCTAATCACCTGTGCCACGTACCCGCTCACCAGTGGCACATACCCGCCCGTGGGTATGTGCCACTGTCTGGCGGGAAGTGTTTGACGACGTACACGACGGGATTGTGACATAATTCATGTCTTGATCAGTGCGTCATATTCGTCAAACCATCTTAACATCCCATGCTAAATTTAATTGACGCCAAGTTAAGGGGGCGACCACGAGAACACCCAGACGTAAGCGGCTAGATATATATATATATAGATAGATAGATAGATAGATAGATAGATAGATACGCTCTAAGTCGCCGAAGTTCGCTAAGAAATGCTTCGCAATTAAAATGCGATCACCGTACACCACGGAATATCAAAATCTCATCGTTCGTGGTCGTTACGTGACAGCCGTCTTAGCATGATTGTAAAGACGAGAGTTCAGTTGGTGAAATGGTTTGGGAAAGAAACGTTCCATATGTGTATTCCATTTCATGAGAATTGATATCTAATCTATTCTATAGGTCACGGTGAAAGTGCGTGAGTGATTTGTCTTGTGCACGCGGTGCTTACAACGTGGTGACTATTTATTAAATGTACGTTGCGGCATAACTTGCAATTTCCCCAGGCATATAATTGCCATAAACTTTTGCCACGCGCGAATTCGCGAAGCATTTTGAACTGCGCATTCATGTTAAAGGGTCTTTACTGTTTCACAATCTCGAGCGCGGAAGCTCTGACTTCACTGATTTACTAGTGATGGGCGTCTACCCATTCTTTCACCACGCACAGCATCGCGTCACGCTTTATTTTATGCTCTGCCAAAGACGGGTGCATAAAATTTTGACCCAATCTTCGAACATCACTACGCTGGATAATTAGTCGAGCATCCTAAAGTTCATGCACGCTTACGTACGTTCACATAATGCGCATGGAAACGAAATTCAATTTCACGCATAATAACCGATTCCCGAAGAACATAAATTAGAATGCCATACGGTTGATGTTAACGTCACTTACTGTGCACTTTATGAAATGTCTCGTGTGATGGGCCAAGTTCTTTCTCTGCGCTTTCATGGTATAGTCGAACGAAGTCATTCACATTACTTCATAGGCATAAAAATTTGCTTCGTGGTGTTTAATCCCGAGATAAAGCTACATTGATTCGCCAAGGTGACCTATAAGCAGGAAGAGAGAACTGCGGTTTTATATTGATTTACAATGTATGTGGCCCTACTTCAACGCGCTGTCACTTCTGTTGCCGTACTGTAGTCGTGCGGTGTATCAGACGTGCGGTCAAGAAGCGCACCAGAGCAGCTCTCAGTTTTACTGCTACATTCTTCGTACGCAGTGAGCATGTCTAAGATGTTTAGTGTCGTAGCGCTACTAAGCGTCGTTCACGTCTCGTTAATTGTTTGCCCAGTTTTCTCATCTTGCAACAATCGCACTACACCTCGACTGCTACGAGACACACTCCTTTCGGCCCGCAGGCCACTGAATGTGATGCTGCTGTCGCTCAAAGGAACTCCGCCGAAAGACTGGTACTCGATCTTGAAGAGCGTCCAGGTACCCGTTATACAATGGAACCGACTCGGTGCAGAACAGCTGAATGAAATAAAAGGTCACGTCAACCACGGTACGAAGGTCTGGGTGGTAATGCCGTGGTCTGACATGAAACAGCGGAGTCTTCTCTTCTCAAGGCTGAATGATTCTGTGTTTGGCCTTTCACTCGCTCGTTTTGTGATCGCACTTCAGCCGGGCGAACATCTCCCTCACGATCAGTTTGCAGAACTGTCCTGCATTTTGATTGGAGTTAATGACACAGCTATAGATGTGGCCACGGATGGATATCGTAACTGCTCCCAGAGAAAAGCCCTACTTTCACCGGCTGCACTTTTCGATTACAACACCGGGACATCGTACAGTGTCTTCAACACTAGGGAACTCATAACCGTGACAACAGTTACAATGGTGACTGTGGGTGTTCATCACCACTACACTCGACTCCCGGAGGCGGTGCTGCTTTTAAATGTTCTGCAAAGGCTGAACGCCACCATCATACCTTACCACTTCAAGGGAACCGGAATGGGACAAGACCGTATCATATACAAAGTTCATCGAAAAGAAATTGATCTCTCATTGTTGCCTGCAGGACTCAATGCAGAGGCTGACGCACTCATTGACGCAAGAGCTATTAATGCTTTTCGGCCTATTGTGTTTCACTCACAGAGAGCTATGCGGGTGCCCCCTCGACTGTCACACATTGTTCTGTCTTCGGGTCACCTCTTTACAGCCATAGCAATATCTGCATTTACTGTCGTCATCGTCTATCTTTTTCAAGATCGACTGCTTGGGTGTCGCACAAGTTTGACAAAGTTCTTGATATTCCTCTTCGCAAGTCTTGTCAACCAAGGTTATCCTGAGCCACCTCCACGCCGTAGTAACGTAACTCGAATTGTTTGCTTGTTCTGGGTGACTGGCATGCTGTCAATCTGTGTGCATTTACAGTCCGCGATCACATCCGATATGAGCGCCCCCACGGTAGAAAGAAAAATAAAGAACTGCAACGACCTGCTGAAGCTCGCCAAGGCGAAGCGGGTGCTCCCATGCTTGGATCAAAGTTCTTATTCTGAGTGGTTTATCAGGACCACAACAACAGAAGTGGGCACAGTGCTTCGTGAGCTGCTTAAAGGTTGCCCAGACTGCGTAAACACCAGAAGTGGACGGTACGGTAGATGTTTCGATCTCGCCGAACGCGGTACGCACGTCTACATACGTGTGTATGATGTCGTTTCTAGAATGATCTGGGATCCGGCCGGCATCGCGGCCAGTGAAGACAGTTTTCGTCTACTGCTGAACGCTCCCATGATGGCCAAAGGCTTTCCCTGCGCACCGGCCCTGAAGCGCCTCGTTGTGGAACTACGGGAGCACGGACATGATGAGGAGAAGAAGAGAACCAGTATGTGGAAAATGGCGCGCATGTTTCGTCGTGCTCTTTCCGACACGCCGGACTTGGCTCCCATTTCTTTCTGGGACAATTACCTGATATACGCCGGCGGGACACTTGTGGCTTGTGTTTCGTTTATTCTTGAGCTTTGCTGCGCGCATGTGGCTCAACGGAAACGCGAGCATGATCACTGAGAGGCTCTCAATGTAAGCTTGACCTTTGACTTAAAAGGTGCTGCACTAAAAAAAACTATGTTTATTTCCTTTCTCCTTTCCGGTAGTCTTGACTTGTCACTTTAACTCTCTTGTGGGACACACGTTTCTCAGAGGAGAGTATTACGACCCTCCAAAGAGAGTTTACGTGACTCTTCAAGGATAGTCATATGTACGTGGCAAGTCAGTACTACTGGAAAGGAGTCACGCATATACTTGACCTTTTCATTTTCTTAGAGTGTAGGACCGCTTTCTCAAGTAATCATGAAATTACCTCATTATCAGAGTCTTTTGTCTCACAAATCGGTTTCCGCAGTTATATATCGAATCAGTCGAGAACGGGCGGAGTTTCAGAAGTTATTCCATTTATATGTCATTATCATCGCCATCAGCATGACTATGCTCACTGCTGGGCAAAGGCCTAGCCCGTGTTGGCCTGCTTGATTTAATTCAGTCCTGTGCTTGCTGCTACCGTGTTTTAGCCTCAACGTTAATCACATCGGCACACCGAACCGTCCGCCTCCCCCTCGCGCTTTTGCGTTGTCTTGGAACGCAGTCAGTTACCCTTAATGACCAGCGGTTATCTTGCCTAAGCGCTATATAGGTGCCCAGCCCTTAATTGTTCATTATTTCATCGTTTCAACTATGACATCCCGAACACCAGTTTGTTTCCCGACTCAATCTTCTCGCTTCCTAATGAGAAATGACAGACAAAAATGCCAAGGAAAGTATAGGGAAGGTGTTTGTTGTGAAGGTGAATGTAAATGTGACGAAGAAACAGTGAATGAAAAGATAACGGGTGGGGGAGGGGGTGGGGGTTGAAAGGTGGTTAACGATTTATAGTGCTTGGCACTATACTATGGGAGGGCATAAAGCCGTCCCATGAGCCTCACATTTTCATGAGGCCGAGGCTAATTTAGACAATTGCCAATACGGCAAGATAACGTGCCGCTGGCAGGTACCAAACCTGCGACCTTCGAATAACGCGTCCGAATGTCTACCGACGGAACTACCATGGCTGCTTTCCCCCGGTCCATCAGAAAGGGTATATATGTACATTTAAACGTGGTAGCAGGTTCGGGCCCTGTCTGCGGCAAGTAATGTTTTAGTCCACTTTTCTTTGTTCACATGTAAAGTACCTTTACAATAAATAACTTTTCCTCTGTTTCCTTGTAATATGTGTCTGTTATTTCTCATTAGTATTGGGTCTGACAAAGAAAAACGAGCCCTTAAAATTTCTCCTCTATTCTTATGCTCTCTTGCCGTCTCTTAATATTACACTTATAATTTTTCTCTACGTTGCTCACTGCGTCATCCCCAACTCAAGTGGAGCTTCTTTGTAAGCCCCTGACTTTCTGCTCCGTAGTCAGGCACCGGTAATATGAAGCTGCTTTGTATTTTCACCATAAAGTACATTGGTGAACTACCATTTATGATTTGAGAATGAGTGTCGAATGTGCTGCACCTAATCCTCGTTCTTCTAGTTATTTCACTCTCATGGTTCGGCTCCACGGTTTGTGCCATGTCCTAAGTAAACGTATTCCTTTACCACTTCCAGTGCCTCGGAACGTATATATTACCAAGCGCTGTTCTCTATCGATATTGTTGCACGTTACTCTAGTTGTAAGCGTATTAATATTCAGAGCTACTCTTCTGCTTGTCTTGTTCAATTTACTAATGATGAGTTTGCATTCATCCCCTGAGTTATTCATCCACACTTACGCTCACTTTAAGTGCTTCTTGACTACTGCGGTCCCGATGAGCTGCTAAAAACTACGCAGGAAGGGATGGCTAGGGATAATAAAGTTACGGCAGTGCGCGTCATGACCTTGACTGTGCGAGAAAAAACGCGAGCGCCCTCCCGTCGTGACTCGTGCGCGCGAGTGTGGCGCGCTGTGCAACGTTAGCGAGCTATGGTGCGCGTGACAACAAGTAGATGTGATCCAAACGTCGCTCTTCATTTGTGGAGGCTGTTGGCCAATAGCATGCTATATGTCGTTCGACCGACAAATAGCTTATACCACGCCCGAGGACTGGCCTTAGTAGGAAGCAAGTGCTCTTGAAGAAATGGTAGCTTCTCGCTGTGCTTCTAAACTCTCCCTGCCGTCCACGCATGAAAAATTCAATGACTGTTTGCGCTTCCAGAAATTTGACAAAAGGAGAGAAGAAAAAAGAACAACATCTAAGAGGTCAAAGGGACAGTTGTAAAAAATGCACAAGGTGAAGAACTTACTAAGAACTTTATAATTTCCGTGCCGTACACATGTACGTCACGAGGACAGAAGTGAGAAAGAAACGAAAGGCGAAAAGAATAGCAAATGAATAGCCGGGTGAACTGTCACGAAGTCGTACCAACTGGCACTCATAGCAGCTTTACCTGAAAGTTTATAGTATAACAGGTTTATTGCAGTGTCTGATTTCCGCAGAATGTGTTTCCTCAGCAAGCACGAGGTGTGGTTTACGACCTCTTTGAGTGTGCGACAGCATCTGCACTACACGTCTGAACCACACTACACACCTATACTGAACAGCATATGCACAACACTACATCGGTGGCCGTGACTTACGTCAGTGCCACTTCTGTGGCATTAGAACATCATAGCGCTATTTAATATACGGTGTGACCACTTGGCAAGTAGCCTCTCACACGATGACGAAAAGTGGCGCGGCCGTATAATAAACAACGAACTTCGAAAGGTGCCTGGGTTCCTTGCATATGTGATGCGATGTAAGAGAGCTGGCTGCACCCCATGATCTGTTTATGAACTAAGCATTTAAAGTCTGCTAATGTTTCCAGTGTTTAGCGTTAGCGCGTTTTTTGGTGAATACCCTATTTTACTTCCGCGCTGTACTGGAGCATCTCTTCTATGCATTCTTTACCCCGTGTGTAAAATTAGCTATGCTCTATAATTAGAATACTTAACATTTTCGATATAAGGGAATATTTAGGTGAGTGTTATATCTGTGTATTTCGTTTTGTGGTTGTTGATAATCACTACCACTCAGTTTGTTGGAAAACTTTTTCCTCATGTGTCGTCTCGTCTACTGTAATGACAACAGGTGTTGTAAGTTTGACGTAAATAAAAATAAACACACGCTGAAAAAGAGATTGTGTACATCGGCAAACACTTACACCATATAAAAAAATGGGATAAAGCATTAGAGTGGGAGCTGCCATAAAGCCAGGCGACTGAGTCGGAGATAAATGAAATCAAGAAAATGCTTCCCTTACCCAACATATGCACGGGACACACCAAATGGCTGTTAGTGAAAAATTGTAACTAGCGATTTTGGTGATGGACCTGCATAGCTTCAAAATCTGGGGCTTGCTACGCCTCCTGCTTTTTTATTTTTTTGTATTGTTCTAAAACCAGTCTGCCCCTTATATTCGTGAATGCTGAGGCCAGAAATTTGTATTCTGTTGTGTGCATACAAGAGATTATAGGAATTACTCATGACTCATGATTGAGGTGGCCCTAAGGTCAACATGTTGCCCCGCCGTGGTGGTCTAGTGGCTAAGGTACTCGGCTGCTGACCCGCAGGTCGCGGGTTCGAATCCCGGCTGCGGCGGCTGCATTTCTGATGGAGGCAGAAATGTTGTAGGCCCGTGTGCTCAGATTTGGGTGCACGTTAAAGAACCCCAGGTGGTCGAAATTTCCGGAGTCCTCCACTACGGCGTCTCTCATAATCATATGGTGGTTTTGGGACGTTAAACCCCACATATCAATCAATCAAGGTCAACATGTTGCTCCTGTAAACCAGGTGAAGCTGCCTTGTGGTATATTTGCTTCCTAAAGTAAATAATATATATATAATATATATATATATATATATATATATATATATATATATATATATATATATATATATATATATATATATATATGGCGTAAGAAGGCAGGGACGGTTGGGAGAAGTAGATGAGGAAGAAGTGCTTTAGAATAAACATGGGGTATGAGCCAGGCCACGTCACCCATTCATCATAGCGTCACAAGAGTCGACAGGATGGAGACCTGCCTGCTCCTTCATCAGTCACTCATCATCGACGCAGTTCCCCACAAGACGCCCTGATCATACATCGACTACCGAGTCATCTCCAACCAGGACACAACGACCAGTATCATAACAGATTCTTCGACCAACCTCGACATCCCCAAGTACACCGGAGCAGCGGACGATGGACCTGTACAGGACTGGTTCAACCTGTTCGAGCTCCACGCTACCGCTGCATCATGATCGGAACGGGAGATGAGCCTCAACTTTACCGACTACATCTCCGGTGAGGCTTTCAAAGTCTACCTAGCCTACATATTTCAAAACGACGAGTCATGGGAAAAGATCAAACAAGAAATGACGACTACGACGAAGATTCCCTTATAACCCACCCTCCACAGACAACCGCGCTAAGTCGTCACAGTCAAAAGCAGTCCTCAAGCATTCGAACACCCAGAATGAATCGACCACTGCAACAACACAAAATGGAACATCAGTTCACTGACAGGCGGTTGTGCGTATCTCGAGAACAACTCAACCATCGAGCGCAGCTTCCTTGTGCACGAAAGTCGGCATTTCCAAAGTCGTGGCACCAACATACGACACGATACGTCGCTCAACCACCTGATGCCCTTCACTCTTCGTCTCGCATACGTGGTCCACCACCTGGGTTTTCGTCACGCGGTTCTTCAAGCGCTTCTAGCGCTCACCACTTGCCTTGTAAAGACGCCGTATTCATTAGATGACCTGGCGCATCGGAAAAATACCCTGTCAAGCCATTCTTCTTCCGTATGGTTTCGTGCATCACCGTCCGGCGCACACACTCTCGAGAGTCCAAACTAAACAGAAGGCTTAGACGCATCTAACGTCGCACGCTACCAGGCGCAAGAACTACTCGCAGTGAACAGCGAAAAAGAAGCCCCTGAAGAGCTTCGTGTCATTTCTACGGCACCGCAGACTTGCCAATATCTGCAGTACAAACCTAGTAATGCCATGTCACCTGTGGTGCCCTCATGCAGAGCTCGCCAATTCATGAATCGAACAAATTCAGAAGTGCATGATACATCAAACGTAGTAAACAGTTGTCTTTCGGAAGCGCCCTTAATGAACCCCCTCACCGAAGCCGCTGAAGAGCATGAGTGAGCAGCTGAAGAGCATGCTAGCAATGATGACGCATTGCCAACTATACCCAACAAGCAAGACACTAGTTCACCATTCATCAACTGTCTACAGGACGCGTCAAACACCGAAGGAAATGAATGCCTCATTCCGGAACGGGTGCCACTACAGCCATTTCCTGAGCAGCCTCAGCAAAGCAAGCAAAGCCCAGTTCACAAACTCATGCTACAACGAGAGAGGCTGCAACGAGGGCATCGACGAACGCAAAATTCGACGAAAGCGTACTCTCAAATTGAAGATCATCGGAAAATAGGATCTCTAATTCAAGACGTCAGCCATTTTCGCACAAAGAAAAGTCACTAGAGACACTCTCTGCATTTGCCATTACACCGACTGCACCACCACAGAAAACGCCGAGAAAATCGCGGAAGCCCTGCTTGCACACCGCTATCACTCAGGCACTTCGTCACAGTCTGTCAAAAAGCACGAAAGCAAGAAGCACTGGGATGGCACCATTCACGACGAAAAAGACAACCCTGACGACATCCGAACTTCAAATGCTACAGGCACTCCCAACCTTGTCCGTTCCTCACAAAAACTCAACCGATGTCATCACCAGTTCAGATTTCCAGGGTGTGGTTATGCCATCCAGAACGCAACAGTCAAGCTCGTCCACCAGAGTCGTCATAGAAATCACCGGACTGCTCCCTCAGCCTTGAAGATTCAGTGAGATTGTGAAACTCCCTCGGGATGTGAAATTGTGAACTTGGCCATTGTTTTGTTTATTCTCTTCTTCAATTTGTTGTAGTTTGTAACCGGTGCCATCTTTCGGGGGGAGGGGGAATCCTGTGACGTAAGAAGGCAGGGATGGTTGAGAGAAGTAGATGAGAAAGAAGTGCTTTTGAATAAATATAGGGTATGAGCCAGGCCACGTCAACCATTCATCATTGCGTCACACACAGACACACACACACACACACACACACACACACACACACACACACACACACACACACACACACACACACACACACACACACACATATATATATATATATATATATATAAGAAAAAAAGTGTATACATAAGGGCTCGTTTTTCCATGTTTTACACACTATTTATGAGATCTAACAGACAATAATGCCAAGGAAAGTATAGGGGATTATATTAGACCAAATTGACATGTAGATAATAATAAAAGTGGGTGAAACAATAACTTGCCTTGGGCAGGATTCGAACCTGCGATTTTCGAATGACGCGTTCGATGCTCTACGACTGAGCTACCACGACAGCTATCCCCCCAGCCACTTTATAGGGTTTCTATGTGAATTAAACGTGGCAGTGTCAGTCAGCGCCACCAGTAGCCACGGCGGCAAGTGTAGCACACTCTTTTGAGCCTGTTTGGCGTCACGTAGCACGTAAACTTGTTAATAGTGGGCAGCTGACCAATAGTCCCTCGTATACAACCTAAAGGCACTAAGTCTGTCCAGTACGAGACCCTCGTTAATGAATAAGGAAAGAAGTGTATACCTAAGGGCTCGTTTTTCCGTGTTTTTACACAATAATAATGAGATCCAACATACAGTAATGCCAAGGAAAGTATAGGGGAAGATATTAGACCAAACTGAAATGTAAATAGGAATAAAAGTGGGTAAAAGATAACTTGCCGGGGGCAGTATCCGAACCTGCGACCTTCGAATGACGCGTCCGATGCTCTACCACAGAGCTACCAGGAGAGCTATCCCCCCAGCTACTTTATAGGGTTTATATGTGAATTAAACGTGGGAGTGTCAGTCAGCGCCACCAGTAGCCATGGCGGCTTATAGCGGCACTCATTTGTCCCTCGTAGTCGTAGTAGTAGTGTGTAACCAGTCTTACATTTTGACTTCCAAGGTGGTGCCGAAGGGAGATTTCTTCTGTGCGTTGTTGAACAATAAAAAATTCAGAGCGCACGCGTTAACTCAAGCCGAATTCTCCTGTCTCTCATTTCCCCTTAGCAGCCATTGGCATGATATTGAGCACTATCTGACAAGAAAGGGTTGCTACGTTATACTCGCTGGGAGTAACCTACTTGGTTTTAGAAAGGTTTAGCGAGCGTTGGGCCGCAGTGCCATGAATACCGTGAACTAGTATATACCATGAACTCGAGGTGATTAAAGGTGGGAAGTAGACACGAAGCGCAAGCCGTAAGAAAGTGTGCGTGTGCCTCCTCTCGTTCAGTCCTTGGAATGTCCGCTGGATGGCGGTGCTTCTATATGAGGAATATATGATGAAAAGATGCGAGATGGTGGTACTTGGAGTGTTGAATAGGTGGACGAACGGACACACAGACAGATGCATGGACGGACGCATGGATGGCTGCACGGACGGATGAACGCATGGACGGACGCAGGAGCGGATGCATGGACGAAAACAGGGACGGATGCAGAGATGAACGTGCGGACGCACGAAGAGACGCACGCACGGACGGGCGGATGGACACACGGGCGGCCACACAGACGCATGCATGGACGGACGGAAGCAAGGACGAATGGACGGACGGATGCTTCGCCCCGCTCTCCAGCATTCACTCCGTGGATATGCTGCCATTTTTTTCATTGAGCGATACGTCATGAAATTACACTAAATATATGTACAAATGTTGCACGCACAGGCATATGTTGAAGAGTGAAAAGTTGCAGATGCTCATATAACCAGTTGTTTGCACTTGCGCAACGATGCCAACTGGAACATGCGGATTAGCAACAGCTGACGCTGATGTGAAGCGTTGATGCTCGCGTGCATGCTGGCCCTGGAGACAGCTACATAAATCAACTTCAGCGCATGACAACTAACAACAATTGACGTTAACCCGACGTGACGGCTGTATCAAAAGAGTACATATGTAATGTATATAAAATATGGTAGGCAGCAGTGCAGCTACTATTGACGTTTCACAAACATGAGCGTCTATTTGAAAAGAAGTTCTGAGACTTGGTGCAGCTCTGTGGTAAGATGCTTCATTGCCACACAGAATGCTTGGGTTCAATTGCACCTGGGACCCTCACATTTATTCTTTGCATGTATCGGATCGATGCTACCGTTGTCGCGTATTTCTAACACGCTCACGCATTAATATTTTCCTCGTGTGTTCTTGTTGTTCCTGGGTAAATACCAAGTGCCAATCACCTGTGCCACGTACCCGCTCACCAGTGGCACATACCCACCCATCTGTGGGTATGTGCCACTGTCTGGCGAGAAGTGTTTGACTACGTACACGACGGGATTGTGACATAATACATGTTTTGACCAGTGCGTCAGATTCGTCAAACCATCTTACCATCGCATGGTATTTTTAATTCACGGCAAGTTAAGGGGGTGGCCACGAGAGCACCCAGCCGTAAGCGGCTAGATAGATAGATAGATAGATAGATAGATAGATAGATAGATAGATAGATAGATAGATAAATAGATAGATAGATAGATGGATGGATAGATAGATAGATAGATAGATAGATAGATAGGTGGATAGTTATATACGCTCAAAGTCGCCGAAGTTCGCTAAGAAATGCTTCGCACTTAAAATGCGATCACCGTACACCACGGAATATCAAAATCTCGTCGTTCGTGGTCGTTACGTGACAGCCGTCTTCGCATGATTGTAAAGACGAGAGTTGAGTTGGTGAAATGGTTTGGGAAACGAAACGTTCCATATGTGTATTCCATTTCATGATAATCAATATCTAATCTATACTAAAGGTCATGGTCAAAGTGCGTGAGTGCTTTGTCTTGTGCACGCGGTGCTTAAAACGTGGTGATTATTTATTAAAGGTACGTTGCGGCGGAACTTGCAATTTCCCCAGGCACATTATTGCCATAAAAGTTTGCCACGCGCGCATTTGCGAAGCATTTTGAACTGCGTATTCATGTTAAAGGGTCTTTACAGTTTCACAATCTCGAGAGCGGAAGCTTTGGCTTCACTGATTTACTAGTGATGGGCGTCTACCCATTCTTTCACCACGCACAGCATCGCGTCACGCTTTATTTTATGCTCTGCCAAAGACGGGTGCATACAATTTTGACCCAATCTTCGAACGTCACTACGTCGGACTGTTTGTCGAGCATCCTGTCATTCTAAAGTTCATGCATGCGTACGTACGTTCACATATTGTGCATGGAAACGAAATTCAATTTCACGCATAATACCAATGCCCGAAGAACAGAAATTATAATGCCATATGGTCGATGTTGACGCCACTTACCATGCACTTTATGAAATGTCTCGTGTGATGGGCCAAGTTTTTTCTCTGCGTTTTCATGGTATAGTCGAACGAAGACATTCACATTACTTCATAGGCATAAACATTTGCTTCATGATGTTTAATCCCGTAATAAAGCGACATTGATTCGCCAAGGTGACCTAAGCAGGAAGAGAGAACTGCTGTTTTATATTGATTTACAATGTATGTGGCCCAACTTCAACGCGCTGTCACTTCTGTTGCCGTACTGGAGTCATGCGGTGTATCAGACGTCCGGTCAAGAAGTTCACCAAAGCAGCTCTCAGTTTTACGGCTACATTTTTCGTACGCAGTGAGCATGTCTAAGATGTTTAGTGTCGTAGCGGTACTAAGCGTTATTCACGTCTCGTTAATTGTTTCCCCAGTTTTCTCATCTTGCAACAATCGCACTACACCTCGACTGCTACGAGACACACTCCTCTCGGCTCGCAGGCCACTGAATGTGATGCTCCTGTCACTCAAAGGGACGCCGCCGAAAGACTGGTACTCGATCTTGAAGAGCGTCCAGGTACCCGTTATACAATGGAACCGACTCGGTGCAGAACAGCTGAATGAGCTAAAAGCTCACGTCAATCACGGTACAAAGGTCTGAGTGGTAACGCCATGGTCTGACATGAAACAGCGGAGTCATCTCTTTTCAAGGATGAATGAATCCGTGTTCGGCCTTTCACTCGCTCGTTTTGTGATCGCACTTCAGCCCGGCGAACATCTCCCTCACGATCAGTTTGCAGAACTGTCCTGCATTTTAGTTGGTGTTAATGACACAGCTATAGATGTGGCCACAGATGGATATCGTAACTGCTCCCAGAGAAATGCCCTACTCTCACCGGCTGCACTTTTCGATTACAACACTGGGACATCGTACAGTGTCTTCAACACTAGGAAAATCATAACCGTGGCAGAAGTTACACTGGTGACTGTGGGTGTTCATCACCACTACACTCGACTCCCGGAGGCGGTGCTGCTTTTAAATGTTCTGCAAAGGCTGAACGCCACCATCATACCTTGCCACCTCAAAGAAACCGGAATGGGACAAGACCGTATCATATACAAAGTTCATCGAAAAGAAATTGATCTCTCATTGTTGCCTGCAGGACTCAGTGCAGTGGTGGATGCACTCATTGACGCAAGAGCTATTAATGCTTTTCGGCCTATTGTGTTTCACTCACAGAGAGCTATGCGTGTGCCCCCTCGACTGTCACACATGCTTTTGTCTTCGGGTCACCTCTTAGCAGCCATAGCAATATCTGCATTTATTGTCGTCATCGTCTATCTTTTTCAAGATCGCCTGCTCGGCTGTCGCACAAGTTTGACAAAGTTCTTAATATTCCTCTTCGCTAGTCTTGTCAACCAAGGTTATCCTGAGCCACCTCCACGCCATAGTAACGTAACTCGAATTGTTTGCTTGTTCTGGGTGACTGGCATGCTGTCCATCTGTGTGCATTTACAGTCCGCGATCACATCCGATATGAGCGCCCCTACGGTAGAAAGAAAAATAAAGAACTGCAACGACCTGCTGAAGCTCGCCAAGGCAAAGCGGGTGCTCCCATGCTTGGATCAAAGTTCTTATACTGAGAGGTTTATCAGGACCACAACAACAGAAGTGGGCACAGTGCTTCGTGAGCTGCTTGAAGGTTGCCCAGACTGCTTAAACACCAGAAGTGGACGGTACGGTAGATGTTTCGATCTCGCCAAACGTGGTACGCACGTCTACATACGTCTGTATGATGTCACTTCTAGAATGATCTGGGATCCGGCCGGCATCGCGGCCAGTGAAGACAGTTTTCGTCTACTGCCGAACGCTCCCATGATGGCCAAAGGCTTTCCCTGCGCACCGGCCCTGAAGCGCCTCGTTGTGGAACTACGGGAGCACGGACATGATGAGGAGATGGCGAGAACCAGTATGTGGAAAATTGCGCGCATGTTTCGTCGTGCTCCTTCCGACACGCCGGACTTGGCTCCTATTTCTTTCTGGGACAATTACCTGATATACGCCGGCGGGACACTTGTGGCTTGTGTTTCGTTTATTCTTGAGCTTTGCTGCGCGCATGTGGCTCAACGGAAACGCGAGCATAATCACTGAGAGGCTCTAAATGTAAGCTTGACCTTTGAACTAAAAGGTGCTGCACTAAAAAAAACTATGTGTAATTCCTTTCACCTTTCCGGTAGTCTTGACTTGTCACTTTAACTCTCTTGTGGGTCACACGATTCTCAGAGGCGAGTATAACGACCGTCCAAAGAGAATTTACGTGACTCTTCAAGGATAGTCATATGTACCCGGCAAGTCAGTACTACTGGAAAGGAGTCACGCATACTTGACCTTTTCATTTTCTTAGAGTGTAGGACCGCTTTCTCAAGTAATCATGAAATTACCCTTTTATCAGAGTCTTTTGTCTCACAAATCACCTGCCGCAGTTATATATCGAATCACTCGAGAACGGGCGAAGTTTCAGAAGTGCGTCCATTTATACGTCATTATCATCGCCATCAGCATGACTATGCTCACTGCTGGGCAAAGGCCTAGCCCGTGTTGGCCTGCTTGGTTTATTCCAGTCCTGTGCTTGCTGCTACCGTGTTTTAGCCTCAACGTTAATCACATCGGCGCACTGAACTGTCCGCCTCGCCCTCGCGCTTTTGCGCGTTCTTGGAATGCAGTCAGTTACCCTTAATCACCAGCGGGTATCCTGCCTAAGCGCTATATAGGTTCCCAGCCCTTAATTGTTCATTATTTCTTCGTTTCAACTATGACATCCCGAACACCAGTTTGTTTCCCGACTCAATCTTCTCGCTTCCTAATGAGAAATGACAGACAAAAATGCCAAGGAAAGTATAGGGAAGGTGTTTGTAGTGAAGGTGAATGTAAATGTGACGAAGAAACAGTGGATGAAAAGATAACGGGTGGGGGAGGGGGCGGGGGTTGAAAGGTGGTTAACGATTTATAGTGCTTGGCACTATACTATGGGAGGGCATAAAGCCGTCTCATGAGCCTCACATTTTCATTAGGCGGAGGCTAAATTAGAAAATTGCCAATACGGCAAGATAACGTGCCGCAGGCAGGGACCTAACTTGCGACCTTCAATTAACGCGTCCGAATGTCTACCGACGGAACTACCACGGCTGCTTTCCCCCGGTCGATCAGAAGGGGTATATATGTACATTTAAACGTGGTAGCAGGTTCGAGCCCTGTCTGCGGCAAGTTATGTTTTAGTCCACTTTTCTTTGTTCACATGTAAAGTACCTTTACAATAAATAACTTTTCCTCTGTTTCCTTGTAATCGTTGTCTGTTATTTCTCATTAGTATTGGGTCTAACAAAGAAAAACGAGCCCTTAAAATTTCTTCTCTTTTCTTATGCTCTCTTGCCGTCTCTTAAGATTACACTTATAATTTTTCTCTCCGTTGCTCACTGCGTGATCCCCAACTCAAGTGGAGCTTCTTTGTAAGCCTCTGACTTTCTGCTCCTTAGTCAGGCACCGGTAATATGAAGCTGCTAGGTATTTTTCCCATGAAGTACATTGGTGAACTACCATTCATGATTTGAGAATCAGTGCCGAATATGCGGCACCTAATCCTCGTTCTTCTAGTTATTTCACTCTCATGGGTCGGCTCCACGGTTCGTGCCTTGTCCTAAGTGGACGTATTCTTTTACCAGTTCCAGTGCCTCGGAACGTATGTATTACCAAGCGCTGTTCTCTGCCGATATTGTTGCACGTTACTCTAGTTGTATGCGTATTAATATTCAGAGCTACTCTTCTGCTTGTCTTGTTCAATTCACCAATGATGACTTTGAATTCATCCCCTGAGTTATTCATCCACACTTACACTCACTTTAAGCGCTTCTAGGCTACTGCGGTCCCGATGAGCTGCTAAAAACTACGCAGGAAGGGATGGCTAGGGATAATAAAGTTACGGCAGTGCGCGTCATGACCTTGACTGTGCGAGAAAAAACGCGAGCGCCCTCCCGTCGTGACTCGTGCGCGCGAGTGTGGCGCGCTGTGCAACGTTAGCGAGCTATGGTGCGCGTAACAACAAGTAGATATGATGCAAACTCCGCTCTTCATTTGTGGAGGCTGTTGGCCAATAGCATGCTAAATGTCGTTCGACGACAAATAGCTTATGCCACGCCCGAGGACTGGCCTTAGTAGAAAGCAAGTGCTCTTGAAGAAATGGTAGCTTCTCGCTGTGCTTCTAAACTCTCCCTGCCGTCCACGCATGAAAAATTCAATGACTGTTTGCGCTTCCAGAAATTTGACAAAAGGAGAGAAGAAAAAAGAACAACAACTAAGAGGTCAAAGGGACAGTTGTAAAAAATGTACAAGGTGAAGAACTTACTAAGAACTTTATAATTTCCGTGCCGTACACATGTACGTCACGAGGAAAGAAGAGAGAACGAAACGAAAGGCGAAAAGAATAGCAAATGAATAGCCGGGTGAACTGTCACGAAGTCTTACCAACTGGCACTCATAGCAGCTTTACCTGAAAGTTTATAGTATAACAGGTTTATTGCAGTGTCTGATTTCCGCAGAATGTGTTTCCTCAGCAAGCACGAGGTGTGGTTTACGACCTCTTTGAGTGTGCGACAGCATCTGCACTACACGTCTGAACCACACTACACACCTATACTGAACAGCATATGCACAACACTACATCGGTGGCCGTGACTTACGTCAGTGCCACTTCTGTGGCATTAGAACATCATAGCGCTATTTAATATACGGTGTGACCACTTGGCAAGTAGCCTCTCACACGATGATGAAAAGTGGCGCGGCCGTATAATAAACAACGAACTTCGAAAGGTGCCTGGGTTCCTTGCATATGTGATGCGATGTAAGAGAGCTGGCTGCACCCCATGATCTGTTTACGAACTAAGCATTTAAAGTCTGCTAATGTTTCCAGTGTTTAGCGTTAGCGCGTTTTTTGGTGAATACCCTATTTTACTTCCGCGCTGTACTGGAGCATCTCTTCTATGCATTCTTTACCCCGTGTGTAAATTAGCTATGCTCTATAATTAGAATACTTAACATTTTCGATATAAGGGAATATTTAGGTGAGTGTTGTATCTGCGTTTTTCTTTTTGCGGTTGTTGATAATAACTACCACTCAGTTTGTTGGAAAACTTTTTCCTCATGTGTCGTCTCGTCTACTGTAATGACAACAGGTGTTGTAAGTTTGACGTAAATAAAAATAAACACACGCTGAAAAAGAGATGGTGTACATCGGCAAACACTTCCACCATATAAAGAAATGGGATAAAGCATTAGAGTGGGGGCTGCCATAAAGCCAGGCAATTGAGTCGGAGATAAATGAAATCAAGAAAATGCTTCCCTTACCCAACATATGCACGGGACACACCAAATGGCTGTTAGTGAAAATTTGTAACTAGCGATTTTGGTGATGGACCTGCACAGCTTCAAATTGGGGGCTTGCTACGCCTCCAGCTTTTTTATTTTTTGTTTTGTTCTAAAGCCAGCCTGCCCCTTATATTCGTGAATGCTGAAGGCCAGAAATTTGTATTTTGTTGTGTGCATACAAGAGATTGCAGGAATTACTCATGACTCATGATTGAGGTGGCCCTCAGGTCAACATGTTGCTCCTGTAAACCAGGTGAAGCTTCCTTGTGGTATATTTGCTTCCTACAGTAAACAATATATATATATATATATATATATATATATATTATATATATATATATATATATATATATATATATATATATATATGGTTGCGGTGATGGCGAAGTGGTTAGAGCATCCGCCTGGCATGCAAGAGGTCCGTGGTTCAAATCCTGGTGCCGCGCAGTTCCCAACCAAAATCCGCGTGTTGATAAAACTGCATTAAGAGGCCTGGGGTGCGGCCTCACCGGTAACCACCGCCGGGAATGCACTCCCTCACCAGAGAAGGATTGGCCACCCTGATGCAGTATCTGGCCACTACCTCCCACATGCATACGTCCAATAACTCACGGCCCTCAGTTCCCAGCAGCTGCGAAGCAACTGACCATGGCGGCGGTCAGTTCTGCAATGCAGCAGAGGGTGCTAAGAATCTCTGGACTACACGCCGCCTTTGGAACATGAAATTAGCAACGTTTAACGCTAGAACCTTATTTAGTGAGGGAAGTCTAGCTGTACTATTCGAGGAGCTAGAGGGTGGTAAATGGGATATATTAGGGCTCAGTGAGGTTAGGAGGACAGATGAGGCCTATACTGTGCTACAGAATGGGCACGTCCTTTGCTATCGGGGCTTGGCAGACAGAAGAGAACTGGGAGTGGGGTTCCTAATTCACAGAAACATAGCTGGCAACATAGAGGAATACTATAGCATTAATGAAAGGGCTCTACGTATTGTAAATAAACTGAATAAAAAATACAAGATGAAGGTAGTACAGGCTTACGCGGCTACATCCAGCCATGATGACGCTTCAGTTGAAAGCTTCTTTGAAGACGTAGAATCGGCAATGAGTAAGGTAAAAACACAGTATACTATAGTGATGGGCGACTTTAATGCAAAAGTAGGGAAGAAGCAGGCTGGAGACCAGACAGTAGGGGATTATGGCATCGGCACTAGAAACGCCAGAGGAGAGCTACTAGTAGAATTCGCAGAACGCAATAATTTGCGGATTTTGAATACTTTCTACCGAAAACGAGAAAACCGCAAGTGGACATGGAGGAGCCCTAATGGCGAAAATAAGAACGAAATAGACTTTATAATGACTGCACAACCAGGAATCGTGCAGGATGTGGAAGTGGTTGGCAAGGTACGATGCAGTGACCATAGAATGGTACGGTCTCGAATTCGCCTAGACTTGAAGAAGGAACGACAGAAACTGATACGCAAGAAGCCTGTCAATGAGCTATCACTGAGAGGGAAAGTACAGGAATTCAGAGTGTCGCTGGAGAACAGCTACTCGGCTCTTAGTGAGGAAACCAACCTTAGCGTAGATACAATGATTGATAATCTAACAAGTATCATTACGGAGTGTGCAGTGGAAGTTGGAGGCAGGGTAGTTAGACAGGAGACTGGCAAGCTTTCCCAGGAAACGAATAACCTAATTAAGAAGCGTCAAAGCATGAAAGTTTCAAGTACAACAGACAAAATAGAACTGGCAGAGCTTTCGAAGTTGATTAATAGGCGTAAAGTATGCGATGTAAGAAGGTATAACATGGAGAGAATTGAACACGCTCTGAAAAACGGAGGAAGCGTCAAAGCAGTGAAGAGAAAACTTGGGATAGGCAAAAGTCGGATGTATGCACTAAGGGACAAAGAAGGCAAAATAACTACCAATATGGATAGGATAGTTGAAATAGCGGAGAAGTTTTACAGAGATCTGTACAGTAGCCGAGACAACCACGACCTTAATACTATAAGAACTAGCAGTAACCCAGATGACACCCCACCAGTAATGATAGAAGTCAGAAAAGCTTTGGAGAGCATGCAAAGAGGCAACGCTGCTGGTGAGGATCAGGTAACATCAGATCTGCTGAAAGATGGAGGACAGATTGTGTTAGAAAAACTAGCCACCCTGTTTACAAGGTGTCTCCTGACGGGAAGGGTACCAGAGTCTTGGAAGAACGCTAACATCATCTTAATACATAAGAAAGGAGATGACACGGACTTGAAGAATTACAGGCCGATCAGCTTGCTCTCTGTAGTATACAAGCTATTTACAAAGGTAATTGCTAACAGAGTAAAGAAAACATTAGAATTCAATCAACCAAAGGAACAAGCAGGATTTCGAACAGGCTACTCAACAATTGACCACTTTCATACTATCAATCAGGTAATAGAGAAATGCTCAGAGTATAACCAACCACTATACATATCCTTCATAGATTACGAGAAGGCGTTTGATTCAGTAGAAATATCAGCCGTCATGCAGACACTGCGGAATCAGGGCGTAGATGAAGTATATATAAACGTTCTGGAAGAAATCTACAGAGGATCAACTGCTACCATAGTGCTTCATAAAGAAAGCAACAGAATACCAATCAAGAAGGGTGTAAGGCGGGGGTACACGATATCCCCAATGCTATTTACCACGTGCTTACAGGAGGTTTTCAGAAGCCTAGAATGGGAACAGTTAGGGATAAGAGTTAATGGAGAATACCTTAGTAACCTGCGCTTCGCCGATGACATTGCATTGCTGAGTAACTAAGGGGACGAATTGCAACTCATGATTACGGAGTTAGACAAGGAGAGCAGAAAAGTGGGTCTTAAAATTAATCTGCAGAAAACGAAAGCAATGTACAACAACCTCGGAAAGGAGCAGCGCTTCGAGATAGGTAATAGTGCACTTGAAGTTGTAAAAGACTGTGTCTACTTAGGGCAGGTAATAACCGCAGAGCCTAACTACGAGATTGAAGTAACTAGAAGAATAAGAATGGGGTGGAGTACATTCGGCAAGCACTCTCAAATTATGACAGGTAGATTGCCACTATTCCTCAAGAGGAAGGTATATAACAGCGTTATCTTGCCGGTACTTAGCTACGGAGCAGAAACCTGGAGACTTACAATGAGGGTTGATTGATTGATATGTGGGGTTTAACGTCCCAAAAGCACCATATGATCATGAGAGACGCCGTAGTAGAGGGCTCCGGAAATTTTGACCACCTGGGGTTCTTTAACGTGCACCCAAATCTGAGCACACGGGCCTACAACATTTCCGTCCTCCATCGGAAATGCAGCCGCCGCAGCCGGGATTCGAACCCGCGACCTGCGGGTCAGCAGCCGAGTGCCTTAGCCACTAGACCACCGCGGCGGGGCTACAAAGAGGGTTCAGCTTAAATTCAGGACGACGCAGCGAGCAATGGAGAGAAAAATGGTAGGTGTAACCTTAAGAGACAAGAAGAGAGCAGAGTGTATTAGGGGACAAACGGGGGTTAAGGATATCATAGTTGAAATAAAGAAGAGGAAATGGACATGGGCCGGGCATGTAGCGCGTAGACAGGATAACCGCTGGTCATTAAGGGTAACTAACTGGATTCTCAGAGAAGGGAAGTGGGTTGGGGGGAGACAGAAGGTTAGGTGGGCAGACGAGATTAAGAAGTTTGCGGGTATAAACTGGCAGCAGCAAGCACAGGACCGGGTTAACTGACGGAACATGGGAGAGGCCTTTGTCCTGCAGTGGACGTAGTCAGGCTGATGATGATGATATATATATATATATATATATATATATATATATATATATATATATATATATATATATATATATATATATATATATATATAATCTTACAAGAAAACGTATATTTACAGATATTTACAACGATTACACGCGATGACAATGCCTGGCGCACTGGCGGGCTGGAACCAGTCTCTAACCACTTCGTAGTCTTCTCTCTCAGCCAGGGACCCTCTACCGCTTTATGCCCCACTTCCACTACTTCCTTGTGGCACTACCCCGCGGCGTTAAAGCGCCGACCCGGCGCTTGTCATGAAAGGGGATTGTTGGGTGACACATAAGGCTTCAGTCTCACGACGTGCACAACAGTGGATGGTGGTGGCATTGAGTGCGCTTCGTCGACGACTCGCTGTATCTCGTAGGTGAGGTTGGTGATCTTGCGAAGGACTTTGTATGGTCCGTCATAGCGAAATAAAAGTTTTTCTGAGAGGCCGATGTGACGACATGGGGTCCACAAGAGTACGAGAGAACCTGGTGCATACGAAACTTCGCGGTGGTGACGATCGTATCGATCTTTCTGAGAGGCTTGAGAGAGCATGAGTCGTTCTCGGGCAATCTGCCGTGCTGCGTCGGCTCGCTCTATGGCATCGCGGACGTATGTGACAGGGGAGCCTGAACCAGCGGGAAGGAGTGTATCAAGAGGCAGAGAGGGTTCCCGTCCATAAAGAAGGTAGAACGGGGAATAGCCTGCGGTGTCATGTCTGGAGGAGTTGTAAGCGAAGGTGACGTAGGGTAACGTTGCGTCCCAGTCACGGTGGTCTGGAGAAACATACATTGACAACATGTCCGTGATAGTGCGATTCAGGCGCTCTGTAAGTCCATTAGTTTGTGGATGATATGCCGTTGTGAACTTGTGGTTCGTGGAACAGGAACGTACGATATCCTGGACGACGCGAGATAAAAAGTATCGGCCTTGGTCAGTAACGAGCTGTTGAGGAGCGCCGTGATGCAATATGATGTCATGTAGCAGAAAGTCGGCGACATCGGTAGCACAGCTGGTTGGAAGAGCGCGGGTGATCGCGTAACGTGTCGCGTAGTCGGTCGCCACGGCAACCCATTTGTTCCCGGATGCAGAAGTGGGAAATGGCCCGAGAAGGTCGAGCCCTACGCGGATAGAATGGTTCAGCAGGGATCTCAATAGGGTTAAGAAGGCCAGCTGGAAGCTATGTTGGTCGTTTTCGACGTTGACAAAGGTCGCAGCTGGTGACATACTTTTGCACAGAGCGATATAGGCGTGGCCAGAAAAAACGGCGCCGGACGCGATCATAAGTGCGGGTGACTCCCAGGTGACCAGCGGCAGGTTCATCGTGAAGCTGTCGGAGAACATTTACATGCAAATGGGAAGGCACGACGAGAAGGCGGTCAGGACCATTAGGGCGCATGTTGTGGCGGTAGAGAACTCCTTCATGAAGGAAATACAAGTTCAGAGAAGTGGGTGGAGTAGCGGAACTCAGGCTTTCTATGATGGGAAGTAAATCCGGGTCGCGGCGTTGCTCAGAAGCGATATCAAGAAAGTCTGATATTGATAAGACGCAAGCCTCCGTAGCTCTCTCTGTGGCGTCTGGTGGATCCACTGGATACCGTGACAGGCAGTCGGCGTCTTGATGGAGATGACCAGATTTATACACGACCGAGAAGGTGTATTCTTGGAGGCGTAGAGACCAACGACCAAGACGTCCCGTGGGATCCTTTAGCGAGGAAAGCCAGCAGAGTGCATGATGATCAGTTACAACAGTAAAACTGCGGCCGAAGAGGTACGGGCGAAATTTAGCGACAGCCCAAACAAGAGCAAGACACTCTCGGTGATGGAATAGTTCCTCTCGGCAGGGGATAAAGGCGGCTGGCGTAGGCGATGACACAGTCACGTCCATGCTGACGCTGAGCTAAAACAGCACCAATTCCGTGGCCACTCGCGTCCGCACGAACTTCTGTCGGGGCAGTCTGATTGAAGTGGGCTAATATTGGCGTAGTCGTGAGGGCTGCAATGAGCGCCGAAAATGCAGCACTCTGAGGCGAATTCCAAGTAAATGGGACGTCTTTTTTAAGAAGCTCGGTGAGAGGCCGCGCAATATCGGTGAAATTTCGGATGAAGCGGCGAAAGTAGGAGCACAAACCAAGGAAGCTCCGGACATCCTTATGAGAAGAGGGTACGGGAAATTTAGTCAATGCGCGAATTTTGTCCGGATCGGGCTGTACCCCAGATGCGTTAACGACGTGACCAAGTACAGTTATTTCGCGACGGCCGAAACGGCATTTGGAGGAGTTCAGCTGGAGACCAGCGTTGCGAAATACTTGGAGAATACTGGACAGTCGCTCTAGATGGCTTGCGAACGTCGGTGAAAAAACGATTATATCATCTAAGTAGCATAAGCAAGTGGACCATTTGAAGCCGCGCAGAAGGGAGTCCATCATGCGCTCAAAGGTGGCCGGCGCATTACAAAGCCCAAACGGCAATACTTTAAATTGGTATAACCCATCGGGGGTTAGAAATGCTGTTTTTTCTCGGTCCCGTGGGTCAACAGCGATCTGCCAATAACCAGATCGAAGGTCAATGGACGAGAAAAACTTTGCGCCATGAAGGCAGTCAAGGGCGTCATCTATTCTTGGTAAAGGGTAAACGTCCTTCTTAGTGACCTTGTTGAGATGTCTATAGTCGACGCAAAACCGCCATGTGTTGTCCTCCTTCTTGACAAGCACGACCGGGGATGCCCACGGACTAGATGAGTGTTCGACGACGCCTTTGGCGAGCATTTTCTCGACCTCTTTCTGGATGACAGAGCGTTCGGCAGCGGAGACGCGGTAAAGGCGGCGATGAATTGGGTTGGCATCGCCGGTGTTGATGTGATGGGTCACAACTGATGTCTGGCCTAAAGGGCGGTTGTCAAGATCGAATATGTCCGCATAGGATGTCAACAGACGGTGGAGGTCTTGTGCTTCGGAGGGCGAAAGATCTGGCACTATCATTTTGGCAATGTCCATGCTTGACAGGTTGGGCGCAGTGAGCAAGTTGACGTGCGGAGTAGGTTGCTGAGCCGGCAGTTCAGAAATATCACACTCTTGCAACGACGACATGACGCCTAGTTTAATACCAGCAGGCAGCACATAGCGTGGAGAAACCAAAGTTCAAAAGAGACAGATGGGTATGATTGTGGCATACTCTCACCACGGTGTGCGGGACAGCAATGGAGTGCTTTAGCACAACGTCGGTAATAGGTGAAACGAGATATTCACCATCGCGCACAGGCGGATCACACACGAGCTGCACGTAAGTCGCGGCTTGCGGCGGAAGATGCAGGAACTCGGTGGCACAAAGGCGACTTTGAGCGTCATGGGCAACAGCGGCAGTCAAAAGGCAGTTCCAACTGAAGAAGACCCGTCGAGCAGTCGATAAGGGCGGAGTGCGCAGAGAGAAAGTCGAGGCCAAGGATCACGTCATGTGGGCACTGCTCAAGCACGGTGAACAATACGACGGTCTGGCGCTCAGCAATACACACACGAGAGGTACACATGCCGAGAACGGCAGATGTGCTCCCATCGGCAAGCATTACTGCACACTTAATAGGAGGCGTGATCACTTTTCGCAGTTTAATACAGAGAGCAGCGCTCATGACTGAAATTTGTGCACCAGTGTCAATGAGGGCTGTAACGGTAACGTCATCCACCAAAAGGTGCGAAAGGTGCGGGGTACGCCTACCTGGCTTTTCCGGCAAACCAACACGGAACTTCGGAGTGGTCGCCACCTTCATTTTCCTGCAATGGCTCAACAGGCCCACCCACAAGAGCAACAGCAGCCGCAGCTGCAGCAGCAGCAGCACCAGCACCAGCACCAGCAGCACCAGCTGCCTCCTCTGTTTCTCCTGCCTCCACGAGACCCCGGCACCTCCACCAATAATCTTACAAGAAAACGTATATTTACAGATATTTACAACGATTACACGCGATGACAATGCCTGGCGCACTGGCGGGCTGGAACCAGTCTCTAACCACTTCGTAGTCTTCTCTCTCAGCCAGGGACCCTCTACCGCTTTATGCCCCAATCCCACTACTGCCTTGTGGCAATATATATATATGGCGTAAGAAGGCAGGGATGGTTGGGAGAAGTAGATGAGGAAGAAGTGCTTTAGAATAAACATGGGGTATGAGCCATAGGGTCCATGGGAAACATGGGGGTTCGACTGTGAGGCTCGACTGTGAAGAAGCTGCCCGGGCTCAGGATTGGGTGGCAGTATTCTTATTGTTCTTTGAGAGCTCGTTATTTTCCGGTAACTGTATTGGTCTTTCTCAGCTGAAGCGAGTCGTTCGATCTTGATGTCATTTTCTTCCCCCGGCCAAGGGCACTCCCCTTGGTTAGCTTCCGCTCCCGCGAAGGATTGGCCGATAGACTATTTGTTACGCAGTGGAGCGAGAAGTGTCCCTGTGGCGCTGGTACCTACAGATGGGGGCAGTATTCCTATGAAGAACCCAAAAGCGATTCAAGTGGAGCTTCGAAAAGCCACTTCGCATCTCCAGGAGATCACTGAGGTCCGCCAGTTTGGTCGCGGAGGCATCCTGTGCTGTTCCGCAGATCAGGAATGCATTCGTGAGCTCCTGCAATGTTCCGAACTTGCAGCGCATCCGGTAAGCCCATTTATTCCGGCACACCTCACATGCTCGAAAGGATTAGTCCGCGGTGTAGACACAAGCCTGACACCTGCAGAAGTGCTCGATTTGTTTTCGGTGGCGGGTGTAATTTCAGTGTACAGGTGCACCCGTACAATTGACAACATAAAATCCCCAACGGAATCGGTGATAGTGACCTTTTTAAGAACATTCCGACCTTCCGAAATTAAGGCGTGGCCACTGATCTATAAGGTAGAGCCACTTTCCCCCAAACCCTTGCAGTGTTTGAAATGTTGGCGATATGCACATAGCGTCAGAGGGTGCCAATCAGTTCTTAGATGCCGTCTGTGTGGTGAAAATCATGACAGCCGCGAGTGCAGCTCTGAGAAAGAGAGGTGCTGCTTGTGTAATGGGGCGCACCCTGCAGACTCCGCAGACTGTGCAGCAAAAGAAAGGGAGCTTGCCATATTGGATATTGTAGAACGCAAGCGGTGCTCTCGGAGAGAAGCCGTTGCAGAAATGCAGGAGAGATCCAAAGAATATGCAGGTGTTGCAGCACGTAATACCACCGCCATGGATGCATCTCTCGCAAGATCTATCGCAGAGGCCGTACAGAAGGCTATGGAAAAGGCAATGGAACTCCTCGCAAACAACCTTTTTGAAAGCATGGCACAATTGGTTTCCAATCAACTATCTCAATTTCTAGGTGTAGCAACTACGAACGATTGGGCTCCTCAGACATCATTGGTATCGCAGCGTACGGAAACAGAAAGTGCGACAACACGTCAGCGAGCGGTTTCTCCTGAGGCAGGGACTTCCAAAACAACGGAAGACGGTGATCTTACGGATGATTCGGAAGCATGTGCTGATATGGATATGGACTCTCATAAGGCTCTGAAGCGAACCCGATCTCCCCAATCAAAAAACTCTTCGCATAATTCGAAATCTAAAAAGTATCTATCCAAAAAAGAATTCTTTGAGAACATGTCTAAGAAGGACTTTTTGCGAAAGGACATTTTGGACCAAGCAGTTTCTGCGACGGTTCTGTCGTCAAAATAGGTTCACTAACCATATTTCAGTGGAATTGCAGATCTATATTTTCCGCAGCCACAGACCTATCATACTTTCTTCACAATTTTCCCCGGATATTATATCACTGCAAGAAACCTGGCTTTCAACCAGCCAGAAGTTTTACCTAAAAAATTATCGGCTATTTCGATTGGACCAACCTAGCAGAGGTGGTGGGCTTGCTGTCTTGATAGCAACTAGGTTTAGTCACAAAGCTACGATCTCTTATCGTTGTGTGACTCCAGATTGCGAAATTTTGATAGTAGACATAATATTACCAGACGCTTCTCCCTTGTCGTTTGTAAATGCGTATTTCCCAGCCGGGGTGCAAGACACACGAAGTCTAGACGATATGTTCTCTGCCTGCAGAAAGGATATAATAAATCACTGGAGACTTCAATTCACATTAGTGGCCTGAGGTTTTAAAACATATTTAAGCGGAAAACGCTTGTGGGAATGGGATATTGATAAGAATTTATCTTGTTTAATTTCGCAATCTGCTACTTTTGTCCGAGGTCTCTCTAAATCTGTAATTGACTTGACATTTTCAAGCTCATCTCTAAATATATGTTCGTGGCAAACTTTAGACTGTGCTACTAACAGTGACCACTTGCCTATTAGTTTTGTACTGAACTTTCCAAGAATACATGTCGCCGAAAAGGCCCGCTCATTCCTCAACTAAGAAAATTAGAAAAAGACTTGAGGGCTACTTTGATCACCGCAAGGACATACAAGGTGACATTAGGGCAATGAGTCTGTGTGCAGTGTTAAAAAGATCAGTAAAAGACGCAACGTTTAAATCAGACTCGGCCACAAGAGGTTCTTTTAGTCCATGGTGGACTGAAGAGTGCATGAGGAGCTATAGAAAACGGAAAGCAGCATGGAAACAACTGCTGGTCAACCAATGTCCAAAAAATTGGTGTGATTATAAATTCGCAGCAGCAGACTTCAAACGCACAGTAAGTACAGCAAAAGATAGTTATAATATGAAACGACATGAGTATCTTTCCAAGGCTAAAAACAAAAAAGCGCTCTTCAGATTTTTAAGATCTCAAAAGATGTTACCACCAGCTGAAAATACTAACTCTTCTGTTCTTTCCCCCCGTGAGCTCTCTGACTTAGTAGAAAATATTGCTAAAGGGCTCCAAGATAGATTTATGTCAACTATACCACTGCACATTGTGAACCCAATGGCAGGCGGGGATTTCGAGGAGGTTACTTTAGATGAGCTGGCAGAGATAATAAGGTACTTATCTCCTTCGGCACCTGGACCAGACGGGGTAACAAATGCAATGATAAAAGTAATATTCGAGATTTGTCCAACTGAAGTACTTAATCTGGTGAATTTTTCTCCGACAAAAGCTTGGATACCTGCGGAATGGAAGCAGTCTAAAGTGATTCCACTTCTTAAAAAGCAGGAAAAAGGATTCGCCTTGGACAATGTAAGGCCGATATCAATCACGTGAAATCTGGTTAAGCTAATTGAAAGAGTTTTGAACGCCCGGATAATGAAATATATTAATAATAACGCAATACTAAACTCCAGTCAAATTGGTTTTAGATCCGGTTGCTCAATATGGTGTGCGCATGTTGATTTAGAGAGCCGAATACAACTGGCTCGGCGTCGGCGCCAATACTGTGCTTTAGTTATTCTAGATTTGGCTAAAGCGTACGATAGGGTTGAGCATTCAATTTTATTAAAACAGATGGAATATCACCACTTTCCCAACTCTACATCAATGCGTGGGTGTCGGAGTTTTTAAGAGGGAGAGAATATTACTGCTTTAAAGATGGGTACTCATCGAATAGATATAAGCAGTCACGTGGCGTACCACAGGGGGCTGTCCTGTCGCCAGTTTTATTTAACAATTTCTTAAGCTCCATTTCATCAACAAAGGATATTCAGTTATATGTGTACGCGGACGATATTGCTTTCTTTGCAAGTAATACCGACCTTCAATCATTATACCAGAGTCTACAAAATTATCTCAATATGATAGAAAGATGGCTTAAAAATATTCATATGACCCTGAACGTAACGAAAAGTGTGCTTCTTGCATTCTCTTTTCTGCAGCCTATCAACATCTCGTTAATGTACAATAATGAGCTCATTCCGCAGGCAAATCCCCTTAAATATTTGGGCATCATATATGACACATTAAATTGGAGAAGTCACATTGATGATGTGTACTCCAAGGCAACACGGGCCATGGGGTGGCTACGGAAGCTTGCAAACCGTAAAGCGGGTTTAAGAAGAGATGTGCAAATAATGATATATAAACTTTATGTGCGGCCCATCATGGAATTCGGATGTGTATTATTTTCTGGCAGCGCAGCCTATAAAATGAGACCCCTAATACTGCTGGAAAGAGAAGCGTTGCGTTTGTGTCTGGGTCTACCAAAGTTTGTTGCAAATAACGTGTTGTATATGGAAGCTCGCCTACCTTCTCTGCTAAACAGGTTTCAAATTCTTACTGTGCAAGCATTCTTAAAGATATACAGTTCACACCAAAGACTCTCATTTTACGCTTTCATTCAAGAACCGACTTTATTTTTCGAAACCGATTGGTCGCGACTACACACCCCGCAAATAGTATTTGCACAAGCGCTACTACAGCAATTGAATGTAAAAATTAAACATATTGGTCCAATACACAACCTAAAGTCAATGCTTAGCATACAATTCGATGATATATTTCCTCATAACGCGAAACAATTGGCATATAGGTATTTAGGTGACCAGTTAGCAGATTATCTAGCTCACCTAGAGATAAGCAATATCATAGCGACTGATGCAACTGTGTCAAAAGAAAAGGCTGGGGTTGGCATCTTCTCTCCTTCTTTGGACTTGTCCTTTTCGATTCGACTCCGAAATTATACCCCGGTATTCATTGCAGAATTATTGGCCATTGTTCTTCCCCTACGCAAATTGCCCTCAAGCGAATCATTAGCAGTTATCATTACAGATTCGTTATCAGTTTGTAATGCACTTTCTGCGGCAGTAAATTCAGAGCTGATGAATACGTTTCGGCATTTAGTACCGAAAAACGTAAAAAAAGTGCATTTGCTATGGGTACCACGCCACCGCGGATTATATTTGAACGAAATGGCAGACTCTTTAGCAGCAGTATCCCTGGGTGGACCCACCATCCCAGTTTTGCCAGATACGGCTTACGTAACAACGCTAAGGTTCCGAAATGCTTGCCTGCAATGGGGAAAAGGTAATTTGGATAAATTCAAAGATTTCGAGCATTTGAGCTATTGCTGGAATAAACAGTGGTGTGCATCTCGCCAGTTAGAGGTCACTTATACCAGATTGCGCTGTGCAGTTCCACAACTAAATTATTACCTTAACAAAGCTCGGCTCAAGGCGTCACCGCTATGCATTTGGTGCAACGAAATTTAAACAATTGAACATTTATTTTTATTCTCTCAACGTTATTCTTATCAGAGAAAAAGATTTTTAGTAGCCCCATTACAAAAGCTAGGAATGCACGTAAATCTACCAATAGTTTTATCACTTGGCGGAACTTCATTTGGTCACTGCCACAGGGATGTCTGCTCCGCTGTGTTTGATTACATCAACGCAACTAAAAGATTACCGTGCTAGTGAACCCATACCTTTTCAGATCTTTAGTTTATGATTCGTAGTTATGTCTTTCAAAAACGAAAGATGGTTTGACCGCTTGCTCAGCAAACAATTTTTTTGCAGTAATATTTTAAGCTACTTTTTCAGATTGGCTTCATTTTCATTTTAGTTTCATTTAAGTATCCTGCCGCCCGGTTCTTGGCCCATCCCCCTTTGTGGGTAAGCGCCATCCATCAGAGGTCATCAGCATCAGCATCATCAGTATGAGCCAGGCCACGTCACCCATTCATCATAGCGTCACAAGAGTCGACAGGATGGAGACCTGCCTGCCCCGTCATCAGTCACTTATCGTCAACGCAGTTCCCCACAAGACGCCCTGATCATACATCGACTACCGAGTCATCTCCAGCCAGGACACAACGACCAGTATCATAACAGATTCATCGACCAACCTTGACATCCCCAAGTACACCGGAGCAGCGGACGATGGACCTGTACAGGACTGGTTCGACCTGTTCGAGCTCCACGCTACCGCTGGATCATGGTCGGAACGGGAGATGAGCCTCAACTTTACCGACTAAATTTCCGGTGAGGCTTTCAAATTCTACCTCAACCACATATTTCAAAACGACGAGTCATGGAAAAAGATGAAACAAGAAATGACCGTTTGGTTTGAAGAAGACAATGACGACTACGACGAAGATTCCCTTATAACCCACCCTCCACAGACAACCGCGCTAAGTCGTCACAGTCGAAAGTGTCCTCAAGCATTCGAACACCCAGACTGAATCGACCACTGCAACAACACAAAATGGCACATCAGTTCACTGACAGGTGGTCATGCGTATCTCGAAACATCTCAACCATCGAGCGCAGCTTCCTTGTGCACGAAAGTCGGCCTTTCCAAAGTCGTGGCACCAACATACGACACGATACGTTGCTCAACCACCTGATGCCCTTCATTCTTCATCTCGCATACGTGGTCCACCACCTGGATTTTTGTCACGCGGTTCTTCAAGCGCTCCTAGCGCTCACCACTTGCCTTGTAAGGACGCCGCATTCATGGTAGATGACCTGGCGCATCGGAAAAATACCCTGTCAAGCCATTCTTCTTCCGTATGGTTTCATGCATCACCGTCCGGTGCACACACTCTCGAGAGTCAAAATAAAACAGAAGGCTCAGACGCATCTAACGCCGCACGCTACCAGGCGCAAGAACTACTCGCAGTGAACAGCGAGAAAGAAGCGCCTGAAGAGCTTCGTGTCATTTCTATGGCACCGCAGACTTGCCAAAATCTGCAGTACAAACCTAGTAATGCCATGTCACCTGTGGTGCCCACATGCAGACTTCACCAATTCATGAATCGAACAAATTCAGAAGTGCATGATACATCAAACCTAGTACACAGTTGTCTTTCGGAAGCGCCCTTAATGAAACCCGTCACCGAAGCCTCTGAAGAGCATGCTAGCAATGATGACGCATTGCCAACTATGCCCGACAAGCAAGCCACTAGTTCACCATTCATCAACTGTCTACAGGACGCGTCAAACACCGAAGGAAATGAATGCCTCATTCCGGAACGGGTGCCACTACAGCCATTTCCTGAGCAGCCTCAGCAAAGCAAGCAAAGCCCAGTTCACAAACTCATGCTACAACGAGAGAGATTGCAACGAGGGCATCGACGAACGCAAAATTCGACGGAAGCGTGCTCTCCAACTGAAGAACATTGGAAAATAAGATCTCTAATTCAAGACGTCAGCCACTTTCGCACAAAGAAAATCACCAGAGAGACTCTCTGCACTTGCTATTACACCGACTGCACCACCACAGAAAACGCCGAGTAAAACGCGGAAGCCCTGCTTGCACACCGCTATCACTCAGGCACTTCGTCACAGTCTGTCTAAAAGCACGAAAGCAAGAAGCACTGGGATGGCACCATTCACGACGAAAAAGACAACCCTGACGACATCCGGACTTGAAATGCTACAGGCACTCCCAACCTTGTCCGTTCCTCACGAAAACTCAACCGATGTCATCACCAGTTCAGATTTCCAGGGTGTGGTTATGCCATCCAGGACGCAACAGTCAAGCACGTCCACCAGAGTCGTCATAGAAATCACCGGACTGCTCCCTCAGCCTTGAAGATTCAGTGAGATTGTGAAACTTCGTCGGGATGTGAAACTGTGAACTTGGCCATTGTTTTGTTTATTCTCTTCTTCACTTTGTTGTAGTTTGTAACCGGTGCCATCTTTCGGGGGGAGGGGGAATCCTGTGACGTAAGAAGGCAGGGATAGTTGAGAGAAGTAGATGAGGAAGAAGTGCTTTAGAATAAACATGGGGCATGAGCCAGGCCACGTCAACCATTCATCATTGCGTCACACACACACACACACACACACACACACACACACACACACACACACACACACACACACATATATATATATATATATATATATATATATATATATATATATATATAAGGAAAAAACTGTATACATAAGGGCTCGTTTTCCATGTTTTTACACACTATTAATGAGATCTAACAGACGATAATGCCAAGAAAAGTATAGAGGATTATATTAGACCAAATTGAAATGTAAATAAGAATAAAAGTGGGTGAAACAATAACTTGCCTTGGGCAGGATTTGAACCTGCGGCCTTCGAATGACGCGTTCGATGCTCTACCACTGAGCTACCACGACAGCTATCCCCCCAGCCACTTTATAGGGTTTATATGTGAATTAAACGTGGCAGTGTCAGTCGGCGCCACCAGTAGCCACGGCGGCGAGTGTAGCACACTTTTTTGAGCCTGTTTGGCGTCACGTAGCACGTGAACTTGTTATGAGTGGGCAGCTGACCAACAGTCCCTCGTATACAACCTAAAGACACTAAGTCGGCCAGTACGAGACCCTCGTTAATGAATAAGGAAAGAAGTGTATACCTAAGGGCTCGTTTTTCCGTGTTTTTACACAATAATAATGAGATCCAACATACAATAATGCCAAGGAAAGTATAGGAAAAGATATTAGACCAAATTGAAATGTAAATAATAGAAGTGGGTGAAACAATAACTTGCCGGGGGCAGGATGCGAACCTGCGACCTTCGAATGACGCGTTCGATGCTCTACCACAGAGCTACAAGGAGAGCTATCCCCCCAGCCACTTTATAGGGTTTATATGTGAATTAAACGTGGGAGTGTCAGTCAGCGCCACCAGTAGCCATGGCGGCTTATAGCGGCACCCATTTGTCCCTCGTAGTCGTGGTAGTAGTGTGTATTCAGTCTTACATTTTGACCTCCAAGGTGGTGCCGGTGGGAGATTTCATCTGTGCGTTGTTGAACAATAAAACATTCAGAGCGCGCGCGTTAACTCACGCAAATTCTCCTGTCTCTCATTTCCCCTTAGCAGCCATTGGCATGATATTGAGCACTATCCAACAAGAAAGGGTTGCTACGTTATACTCGCTGGGAGTAACCTCCTTGGTTTTAAAAAGGTTTAGTGAGCGTTGGGCCGCAGTGGCATGAATACCGTGAACTAGTATATACCACGAACTCGAGATATTTAAAGGTGGGAAGTAGACACGAAGCGCAAGCCGTAAGAAAGTGTGCGTGTGCCTCCTCTCGTTCAGTCCTTGGAATGTCCGCTGGATGGCGGTGATTCTATATGAGGAATATATGATGAAAAGATGCGAGATAGTGGTACTTGGAGTGTTGAATAGGTGGACGAACGGACACACAGACATATGCATGGATGGACGCACGGATGGCTGCACGGACGGATGGACGCATGGACGGACGCAGGAGCGGATGCATGGACGAAAACAGGGACGGATGCACAGATGAACGTGCGGACGCACGAACAGACGCACGCACGGACGGGCGGATGGACACACGGGCGGCCACACAGACGCATGCATGGACGGACGGAAGCAAGAACGAATGGACGGACGGATGCTTCGCCCCACTCTCCAGCATTCACTCTGTGGATATGCTGCCATTTTTTTCATTGAGCGACACGTCATGAAATTACACTAAATATATGGACAAATGTGTCACGCGCAGACATATGTTGAAGAGTGAAGAGTTGCAGATGCTCATATAACCAGTTTTTTTGTACTTGCGCAACGATGCCAACTGGAACATGCGTATTAGCAACAGCGGACGCTGATGTGAAGCGTTGATGCTCGCGAGGATGCTGGCCCTGGAGACAGCTACATAAATCAACTTCAGCGCATGAGAACTAACAACAATTGACGTTAACCCGACGTGACGGCTGTATCAAAGGAGTACATATGTAATGTATATAAAATATGGTAGGCAGCACTGCCGCCACTATTGACGTTCCAAAAACATGAGCGTCAATTTGAAAAGAAGTTCTGAGACTTGGTGTAGCTCTGTGGTAAGGTGCTTCATTGCCACATAGAATGCTTAGGTTCAATTGCACCTGGGACCCTCACATTTATTCTTTGCATGTTTCGGGTCGATGCTACCGTTGTCACGTATTTCTAACACGCTCACGCATTAATATTTCCCACGTGTGTTCTCGTTGTTCCTGGGTAAATACAATGTGCTAATCACCTGTGCCACGTACCCGCTCACCAGTGGCACATACCCGCCCGTGGGTATGTGCCACTGTCTGGCGGGAAGTGTTTGACGACGTACACGACGGGATTGTGACATAATTCATGTCTTGATCAGTGCGTCATATTCGTCAAACCATCTTAACATCCCATGCTAAATTTAATTGACGCCAAGTTAAGGGGGCGACCACGAGAGCACCCAGACGCAAGCGGCTAGATATATAGATAGATAGACAGATACGCTCAAAGTCGCCGAAGTTCGCTAAGAAATGCTTCGCAATTAAAATGCGATCACCGTACACCACGGAATATCAAAATCTCATCGTTCGTGGTCGTTACGTGACAGCCGTCTTAGCATGATTGTAAAGACGAGAGTTCAGTTGGTGAAATGGTTTGGGAAAGAAACGTTCCATATGTGTATTCCATTTCATGAGAATTGATATCTATTCTATTCTATAGGTCACGGTGAAAGTGCGTGAGTGATTTGTATTGTGCACGCGGTGCTTACAACGTGGTGACTATTTATTAAATGTACGTTGCGGCATAACTTGCCATTTCCCCAGGCATATAATTGCCATAAACTTTTGCCACGCGCGAATTCGCGAAGCATTTTGAACTGCGTATTCATGTTAAAGGGTCTTTACAGTTTCACAATCTCGAGCGCGGAAGCGCTGACTTCACTGATTTACTAGTGATGGGCGTCTACCCATTCTTTCACCACGCACAGCATCGCGTCACGCTTTATTTTATGCTCTGCCAAAGACCGGTGCATAAAATTTTGACCCAATCTTCGAACGTCACTACGCTGGATTGTTTGTCGAGCATCCTAAAGTTCATGCACGCTTACGTACGTTCACATAATGCGCATGGAAACGAAATTCAATTTCACGCATAATAACCAATTTCCGAAGAACAGAAATTATAATGCCATACGGTTGATGTTAACGTCACTTACTGTGCACTTTAGGAAATGTCTCGTGTGATGGGCCAAGTTCTTTCTCTGCGCTTTGATGGTATAGCCGAACGAAGTCATTCACATTACTTCATAGGCATAAAAATTTGCTTCGTGATGTTTAATCCCGAGATAAAGCTACATTGATTCGCCAAGGTGACCTAAGCAGGAAAAGAGAACTGCTGTTTTATATTGATTTACAATGTATGTGGCCCTACTTCAACGCGCTGTCACTTCTGTTGCCGTACTGTAGTCGTGCGGTGTACCAGACGTGCGGTCAAGAAGCGCACCAGAGCAGCTCTCAGGTTTACGGCTACATTCTTCGTACGCAGTGAGCATGTCTAATATGTTTAGTGTCGTAGCGCTACCAAGCGTCGTTCACGTCTCGTTAATTGTTTCCCCAGTTTTTCATCTTGCAACAATCGCACTACACCTGGACTGCTACGAGACACACTCCTCTCGGCCCGCAGGCCGCTGAATGTGATGCTGCTGTCACTAAAGGAACTCCGCCGAAAGACTGGTACTCGATCTTGAAGAGCGTCCAGGTACCCGTTATACAATGGAACCAACTCGGTGCAGAACAGCTGAAGGAAATAAAAGGCTCACGTCAACCACGGTACGAAGGGCTGGGTGGTAACGCCATGGTCTGACATGAAACAGCGGAGTCTTCTCTTCTCAAGGCTGAATGATTCTGTGTTCGGCCTTTCACTCGCTCGTTTTGTGATCGCACTTCAGCAGGGCGAACATCTCCCTCACGATCAGTTTGCAGAACTGTCCATGCATTTTAGTTGGAGTTAATGACACAGCTATAGATGTGGCCACGGATGGATATCGTAACTGCTCCCAGAGAAAAGCCCTACTCTCACCGGCTGCACTTTTCGATTACAACACCGGGACATCGTACAGTGTCTTCAACACTAGGGAACTCATAACCGTGACAAAGTTACAATGGTGACTGTGGGTGTTCATCACCACTACACTCGACTCCCGGAGGCGGTGCTGCTTTTAAATGTTCTGCAAAGGCTGAACGCCACCATCATACCTTGCCACCTCAAGGAACCGGAATGGGACAAGACCGTATCATATACAAAGTTCATCGAAAAGAAATTGATCTCTCATTGTTGCCTGCAGGACTCAGTGCAGAGGCTGACGCACTCATTGACGCAAGAGCTATTAATGCTTTTCGGCCTATTGTGTTTCACTCACAGAGAGCTATGCGTGTGCCCCCTCGACTGTCACACATGCTTTTGTCTTCGGGTCACCTCTTAGCAGCCATAGCAATATCTGCATTTATTGTCGTCATCGTCTATCTTTTTCAAGATCGCCTGCTCGGCTGTCGCACAAGTTTGACAAAGTTCTTAATATTCCTCTTCGCTAGTCTTGTCACCAAGGTTATCCTGAGCCACCTCCACGCCATAGTAACGTAACTCGAATTGTTTGCTTGTTCTGGGTGACTGGCATGCTGTCCATCTGTGTGCATTTACAGTCCGCGATCACATCCGATATGAGCGCCCCCACGGTAGGAAGAAAAATAAAGAACTGCAACGACCTGCTGAAGCTCGCCAAGGCAAAGCGGGTGCTCCCATGCTTGGATCAAAGTTCTTATACTGAGAGGTTTATCGGGACCACAACAACAGAAGTGGGCACAGTGCTTCGTGAGCTGCTTGAAGGTTGCCCAGACTGCTTAAACACCAGAAGTGGACGGTACGGTAGATGTTTCGATCTCGCCAAACGCGGTACGCACGTCTACATACGTCTGTATGATGTCACTTCTAGAATGATCTGGGATCCGGCCGGCATCGCGGCCAGTGAAGACAGTTTTCGTCTACTGCCTGAACGCTCCCATGATGGCCAAAGGCTTTCCCTGCGCACCGGCCCTGAAGCGCCTCGTTGTAGGAACTACGGGAGCACGGACATGATGAGGAGATGGCGAGAACCAGTATGTGGAAAATTGCGCGCATGTTTCGTCGTGTTCCTTCCGACAAGCCGGACGTGGCTCCCATTTCTTTCTGGGACAATTACCTGATATACGCCGGCGGGACACTTGTGGCTTGTGTTTCGTTTATTCTTGAGCTTCTGCTGCGTGCATGTGGCTCAACGGAAACGCGAGCATGAATCACTGAGAGGCTCTAAATGTAAGCTTGACCTTTGACTTAAAAGGTGCTGCACGAAAAAAAAACTATGTTTAATTTCCTTTCTCCTTTCCGGTAGTCTTGACTTGCCACTTTAACTCTCTTGTGGGTCACACGATTCTCAGAGGAGAGTATAACGACCCTCCAAAGAGAGTTTACGTGACTCTACAAGGATAGCCATATGTACGCGGCAAGACACTACTACTGGAAAGGAGTCACGCATACTTGACCTTTTCATTTTCTTAGAGTGTAGGACCGCTTTCTCAAGTAATCATGAAATTACCCTTTTATCAGAGTCTTTTGTCTCACAAATCGGTTGCCGCAGTTATATATCGAATCAGTCGAGAACGGGCGAAGTTTCAGAAGTGCGTCCATTTATACGTCATTATCATCGCCATCCGCATGACTATGCTCACTGCTGGGCAAAGGCCTAGCCCGTGTTGGCCTGCTTGGTTTAATCCAGTCCTGTTGCTTGCTGCTGCCGTGTTTTAGCCTCAACGTTTATCACATCGGCGCACTGAACTGTCCGCCTCCCCCTCGCGCTTTCAGTCAGTTACCCCTAATGACCAGCGGTTATCCTGCCTAAGCGCTATAGAGGTGCCCAGCCCTGAATTGTTCAGTATTTCTTCGTTTCAACTATGACATCCCGAACACCAGTTGTTTCCTGACTCAATCGTCTCGCTTCCTAATGAGAAATGACAGACAAAATGCCAAGGAAAGTATAGGGAAGGTGTTTGTAGTGAAGGTGAATGTAAATGTGACGAAGAAACAGTGGATGAAAAGATAACGGGTGGGGGAGGGGGTTGAAAGGTGGTTAACGATTTATAGTGCTTGGCACTATACTATGGGACGGCATAAAGCCCCCATGAGCCTCATATTTTCTTGAGGCTGAGGCTAATTAGACAATTGCCAACACGGCAAGATAACGGGCCGCAGGCAGTTACCGAACCTGCGACCTTCGAATAACGCGTCCGAATGTCTACCGACGGAACTACCACGGCTGTTTTCCCCCGGTTCATTAGAAGGGGTATATATGTACATTTAAACGTGGTAGCAGGTTCGGGCCCTGTCTGCGGCAAGTAATGTTTTAGTCCACTTTTTCTTGTTCACATTTAAAGTACCTTTACAATAAATAGTTTTTACTCTGTTTCCTTGTAATCGTTGTCTGTTATTTCTCATTAGTATTGGGTCTGACCAAAGAAAAACGAGCCCTTAAAATTTCTCCTCTTTCCTTATGCTCTCTTGCCGTCTCTTAGGATTACACTTATAAATTTTTCTCTCCGTTGCTCACTGCGTCATCTCCCAACTCAAGTGGAGCTTCTTGCAAGCCTCTGGTTTTCTGCTCCGTAGTCAAGCACCGGTAATATGAAGCTGCTATTGTATTTTCCCCATAAAGTACATTGGTGAACTACTATTCATGATTTGAGAATGAGTGTCGAATGTGCTGCACCTAATCCGCGTTCTTCTAGTTATTTTCACTCTCATGGTTCGGCTCCGCGGTTTGTGCCATGTCCTAGTGGATGTATTCCTTCACTACATCCAGTTGCTCGAACGTATATATTGACCAGGCGATTTTCTCTACCGATATTGTTGCACGTTACTCTAGTTGGTATGCGTATTAATATTCAGAGCTACTCTTCTGCTTGTCTTGATCAATTCACTAATGATGAGTTTTGAATATCATCCCCTGAGTATTCATCCACACTTACGCTCACTTTAAGCGCTTCTTGGCTACTGCGGTCCGATGAGCTGCTAAAAACTACGCAGGGAGGGATGGCTGTGGGATAACAAAGTTACGGGCAGTGCGCGTCATGACCTTGACTGTGTGAGATGAAACGCGAGCGCCCTCCCGTCGTGACTCTGTGCGCGCGAGTGTGGCGCGCTGTGCAACGTCAGCGAGCTATGGTGCGCGTGACAACAAGTAGATGTTGATCCAAACTCCGCTTCTTCATTTGTGGAGGCTGTTGGCCAATGGCATGCTAATGTCGTTCGACCGACAAATAGCTTATACCACGCCGAGGACTGGCCTTAGTAGGAAGCAAGTGCTCTTGAAGAAATGGTAGCTTCTCGCTGTGCTTCTAAACTCTCCCTGCCTCCACGCATGAAAAAC